>JBBDGP010003747.1:222500-317500 GCA_037952835.1 Lithobates septentrionalis
CCCTTTTCTGTTTCTCCTCTCTCTCTCCCTTTCTCTCTCTTTCCCTCTCTCTCTTCCTCAGCCTGTCTGACTTTTTTCCTCTCTCTCTTTCCCCCATTCAGTCTCTTTTCTTCTCTCTCTCTTTCTTTCTTTCTCCCTTTCACTCAATCTCTCTTTTCAGTTTCTCTCTCTCTCCCTTTCTCTCTCGCTCAGCCTGTCTGACTTCCTCTCTCTTTCCCCCATTCAGTCTCTCTCTCTTCCTTTCTCTCTCTCTCTCTCTCTTCCTTTCTCTCTCTCTCTTTCCTTCTCTCTCTCTTCCTTTCTCCCTCTCATTCAGTCTCTCCCTTTTTCTATTTAACCCCTCTCTCTCTCTCTCTCTCTCTCTCTCTCTCTCTCTCTCTCTCTCTCTCTCTCTCTCTCTCCATCTCTCTATTAACTATTCATTGTGCATTTGTGACTGAAAGCAGCTTCAGCTAATTTTCCTGCAACCCACAGCAGCCATGCAGTGACCTTGCCATACTAAGCAATTTGAATATAAATGAGATATTTGCAGCTGTTTGGCCGCACCAGAAAGCAGAGACAAGAACAAAGATTCTCATGATAATCGATCGACCTCCAAGCAATTATATTTACTATGGCGCAGCATTTTACTATTAA
This sequence comes from Lithobates septentrionalis, assembly GCA_037952835.1. NCBI lineage: Eukaryota > Metazoa > Chordata > Amphibia > Anura > Ranidae > Lithobates > Lithobates septentrionalis. The sequence goes on from JBBDGP010003747.1 coordinate 223,137, forward strand.
AACACCAATAACCTCACATATGTACACTCTTCTTGTCATTGATTTCCTCATCCACTAAAAGATCATCTCTCCCCTCTTTGGTAATATTTTAGTAACAGGAAGAGTCTGGTGAGCTGATTCACCTACTGGCTTGTTCTTTCTCTTTTGGGATCCTCAGATGCCCCTGCTTGTAGTTCCTGTCTGTGTGTTTTCGAGATGCTCCTACTCCCCCTGTTGCATGTATCAGAATATAAAACAATGTAAGAATCTGTACTTGGGGAAATATCTGTACTAAAGGGTAACTGAACTGGGAGGAGTTGATCTGTAGTGGGGGGAGATCCCATACTGGGGGATGTACAGTATCTCAAAAAAGTGAGTACACCCCTAAGTGAAAATTTCCAAATTGGGCCCAAAGTGTCAATATTTTGTGTGGCCACCATTATTTTACAGCACTGCCTTAACCCTCTTGGGTATGGAGTTCACCAGAGCTTCACAGGTTGCCACTGGAGTCCTCTTCCACTCCTCCATGATGACATCACAGAGTTGGTGGATGTTGGAGACCTTGCGCTCCTCCACCTTCTGTTTGAGAATGCCCCACAGATGCTCAATAGGGTTTAGGTCTGGAGACATGCTTGGCCAGTCCATCACCTTTACCCTCAGCTTCTTTAGCTAGGCAGTGGTCGTCTTGGAGGTGTGTTTGGGGTCGTTATCATGTTGGAAAACTGTCCTGCGGCCCAGTCTCCGAAGGGAGGGAATGATGCTCTGCTGCAGTATGTCACAGTACATGTTGGCATTCATAGTTCCCTCAATGAACTGTAGCTCCCCAGTGCCGGCAGCACTCATGCAGCCCCAGACCATGACACTCGTACCACCATGCTTGACTGTAGGCAAGATACACTTGTCCTTGTACTCCTCACCTGGTTGCCGCCACACACGCTTGACACCATCTGAACCAAGTAAGTTTATCTTGGTCCCATTAGACCACAGGACATGGTTCCAGTAATCTATGTCCTTTGTCTGCTTGTCTTCAGCAAACTGTTTGCAGGCTTTCTTGTGCATCATCTTTAGAAGAGGCTTCCTTCTGGGACGACAGCCATGCAGACCAATTTGATGCTGTGTGCCGCCTATGGTCTGAGCACTGACAGGCTGGCCCTCCACCCCTTCAACCTCTGCAGCAATATTGGCAACACTCATATGTCTATTTCCCAAAGAGGACCTCTGGATATGACGCTGAGCACTCAACTTCTTTGGTCGACCATGGCGAGGCCTCTTCTGAGTGGAACCTGTCATGTTAAACCGCTGTATGGTCTTGACCACCGTGCTTCAGCTCAGTTTCAGTATCTTGGCAATTTTCTTATAGGCTAGGCCATCTTTATGTAGAGCAACAATTCTTTTTTTCAGATCCTAAGAGAATTCTTTGCCATGAGGTGCCATGTTGAACTTCCAGTGACCAGTATGAGAGAGTGAGAGCGATAACACCAAATTTAACACACCTGCTCCCCATTCACACCTGAGACCTTGTAACACTAATGAGTCACATGACACTGGGGAAGGAAAATTGCTAATTGGACCCAAGGGAGGTGATCAGTAGTGTGGAGAGATCTGTACTGGAAGATGGGGATATCTGTACTGGGGGAGTTCAGTACTCGGTGGAGATATGTAATGCAGGAGGGAACCTATACCGAGGGAAGGGGGCATTATGAACTGGGGGAGGTGATCAGCAGTGGGGGGAGATCTGTACTGGGGAGAGATCAGTACTGGGTGGAGATCTGTACTACAGGAGGGAACCTATACCGAGGGAAGAGGGGATTATGAACTGGGGGGAGGTGATCTGTAGTTGGGGAGATCTGTACTGGGGAATGGGGATATCTGTACTGGGGGGAGATCACTACTGGGTGTAGATCTGTACTGCAGGAGGGAACCTATAACCGAGGGAAGGGGGGATTATGAACTGGAGGGAGGTGATTAGTAGTGAAGGGAGATCTATACTGGAGGATGGGGATATCTGTACTGGGGGGAGATCAGTACTGGGTGGAGATCTGCACCGCAGGAGTGAACCTATACCGAGGGAAGAGGCGGGGATTGTGAACTAGGGGAGGTGAACAGTAGTGGGGGGAGATCTGTACTGGGGAATGGGGATATCTGTACTGGGGGGAGTTCAGTACAGGGTGGAGGTCTGTACTGCAGGAGAAAGGGGGGAGATCTTTACTGCAGGAGAGAACCTATACCGAGGGAAGAACTGGGGGGGAGGTGATTTGTAGTGGGGAGAGATCTGTACTGAGGGAAGATCTGTATTGCATGAGGGAATCTATACCCGGGGGGCAGGGGTATATCTGTACTGTGGGGAGAGCTGTAGGAGGGAATCTATACTGGGGGAATGGGGGATTATGAACAGGGGGGATGTGATCTGTAGGGGGGAGAGATCTGTACTGGGGGATGGGGATATCAGTACTGGGGGGAGATTTGCACTGCATAAGGGTACCAATACCCAATACCTAGGGGGGGGGGGGGTTTAATGTAGTAGGGGAGATTTGTACTTGGGGAGGGGATCTTTACTAGTGGAAGGCAGGGAGATCTGAGGCTGAAACCCCCCCCCCCCCCCCAGGAAAACAAATTCTGGTGCTTTTTATGCTATTGTAGTTCACATTTCCCACAAGCTGAAGAACAGCTGTAGGTGGGAATGTGTTATAAAGTTTGCTAAACTTTATTTACTTTAAGCTTTTACGCTTCCCTTGAAGGACACATCTTACAAGGAAGGAAACGTAGAAGTTGCGGGAGGCTGGCAGTCGCAGATACACGGAGTGGGATGTAGTTTAGAGTAGGAGCCGTGTGATTTGCATTGTGATTTATGTGGGACATTTCAGCTTGGAAACCAAAACCAGGCAAATGAATCATGGTTGATTAAATATGAATGTATCAGGAGCTGGAAGACAGATCTGTCCTTGGCTTTTATTGCAAGTCATCTGTATAAACACCTTTAATACAGTCACTTTCGCTCTGTCTTGCTTATTGTCATCTGCAGAGCTCAGCAGGTTTATATATGTTTCTGCTGGTTACATTTTAATCTCATGTTGGATTAAATATATTGCGATGTCTGTTGTCTTAGGTACATCCTGATTCATACCCGTGTATTAATCTTTTTTTCCCGCATCCTTTATAAGCTACAGCTAGGTAGCCCAGATGTCAAGTTGTTAGAGGTATATGGCCATGCAAAAGATTTACGTGGCACCCACCAGCTCTTAGATGTGAAGATGTAAAGTAAGATTCTATTTTTCTAAAGAAAATGTTCAATGTGTGAACTATATATTACAGGAATTTTAGAATTTTTGCAGTTTTTTACCTTTCCACATCTTGGAGATATTGATGCAATCCTTGCTAGCACTAAGCCTTTGTGGGAATTTCTACCTTCATTATAACCACTAGACTGCTAAGTGGGAGGGTCTGTCTTCATTATAACCACCAAACTCTTAACTGGGAGGCAGTGGTGTAGTATGGGGGGGGGTCAGTCAGTGCGCTCACCCCAGGCGCAACATTTAGGGGGGTGCAAAATTATTCCTGCACCATCCTGAGTGTGCTGTGCTGTAGCTTATTGCCTCCCCCGATACCCCCGATGAGTCATATCCCTGCGTTCCTCTGCAGCAGCCTATTCCCCCTCCCTTCTGCCCCGGGATTCCTCTAGTCCACCCTGTCCCCCGGGATCTCTCTGGTGCGGTCTGTGTGTGTGAGAACGACAGAGGGGTGGTGCACGGTGCAGATGGCAGAGGTATGGCAGCTGTTGGTGGACATCCTGGCGGGGGATACTGAGGAGCGTCTGGGTGGCGAGATCCCAAAAGACTACTGTCTGTCCGGTGCTAGGGAGAGCCTGATGATGGAGGCCTAATAGAGATGAGGAGGATCCCCCAATCTACATTGTACTGTGTGTGTGTGGGGGGGGGGGGGGGGGGAGTGTGAGCAGTGCAGGGCTGTACTGAGGACTGGAGATCACTTCTCAGCAGATGAACAGGACATTACAGTCAGAGTTGGTAGGAATCAGTAAGGTCAGTGTAGTGGTCAGTGTAGGAATCAGGTAGGTCAATGTAGGAATCAGGTAGGTCAGTGTAGGAATCAGGTAGATCAATGTAGGAATCAGGTAGGTCAGTGTAGGAATCAGGTAGATCAATGTAGGAATCAGGTAGGTCAGTGTAGGAATCAGGTAGATCAATGTAGGAATCAGGTAGGTCAGTGTAGGAATCAGGTAGATCAGTGTAGTGATCAGGTAGGTCACTGTAGGAATCAGGTAGGTCAGTGTAGTGGTCAGGTAGGGCATTGTAGGAATCAGCAAGGTCAGTGTAGTGGTCAGGTAGGTCAGTGTAGGAATCAGGTAGATCAATGTAGGGATCAGGTAGGTCAGTGTAGGAATCAGGTAGATCAATGTAGGAATCAGGTAGGTCAGTGTAGGATTCAGGAAGGTCAGTGTAGTGGTCAGGTAGGTCACTGTAGGAAATCAGGTAGGTCAGTGTAGTGGTCAGGTAGGTCATTGTAGGAATCAGGTAGATCAATGTAGTAGTCAGGTAGGTCATTGTAGTGGTCAGGTAGGTCAGTGTAGAAATCAGGTAGATTGGTATAGGAATCAGGTAGGTCAGTACTACTGTACTAGTGGAAGGGACTCAGGTAGTGCTAAAAGTACACAGATTAGGGGGTGCAAATTACTTGCCTTGCCCGGGGCGCTGACAATCCACGCTACGCACTTGGTGGAAGGGTTCGCCTTCATTAAAATTACTAGGCTGCTAAGTGGGAGGACCTACCTATATTATAACTACGAGGTTGCTAAATTGGAAGGTTTGCCTTTATTATAACCACCAGGCTGCAAAGTAGAAGGGTCCACCTCTGTAACCACCTGTTTAGTCTCCGAATTGTAAGAAGAATTCCTGCTGTGTATGCATCTCCTGAAAGCAGTTGAAGTTGTGTCATCAAAAACGAAACTCCAGTCGCAGGTAATGTCTGTGATTTGACCTCAAGCTCTGTATAGGCTGTTGATGGCAACAAGCCAATCACAGGAGCAGTAAATGAGATTTATTGGGGCATGTTGTACACAAACAGTGTACAGCACATTCTTAGTTGCCATGGTTGCAAGGAAGCGGGATTCAGTTTTTTCGGTTTCTGATAAGCAAGCTCTGTTAATGCACCAGGAGGGCGATTAAGGAAGTCTGGAGAAGCTGTTTAAGTAAAAGGATGACCGTATTCGATGCCTGTTGAACAATGCAATCAGCGTGCATTTTTTCTTGACTTCGAGAAAAGCAAAGCCATGGTGTCTTATGTAACCATAAAAAGGACTAAAAAGAGGACTTCTGCAAAACACGCCAAGCACATCAAATTGATGTGTGCGATAGATAGAGGGGCAGCTATAGAGACAGAAGGAGAGAATGTGAATAGAATAGAGAGAATGACAGAGAGAGAGAGAGAGAGAGAGAAACAACGGGATAGAGAGAGAGGCAGAGATAGGGAGAGAAAAACAGGATAGAGCAAGAAATAGAGAGGGAGAGAAAGAGACAGGGTTAAGAAGGAAAGAGAGACAGGGAGAAGGTGATCGAGAGAAAAAAATAAAAAGAAAGAGATATGGGGAGAAAGAGAACAGAATATAGAGAAAAAAAGAGATAGAGAGAAATAGAACAGAATAGAGAGAGCGAGAGAGAGCATAGAAAAGAGAACAGGATAACATGAGAAAGAGATAAGAAGAAAAATAACAAGGTAGGTAGAAAGAGAAAGAGAGAAAGTGAACAGGATAGTGAGAGAAGAGGGACAGGGAGAAAGGGAACGGAATGAGAAAGAGAGAACAGGATAATGACAGAAAAGAGAGAGAAAGAGAACAGGATGAAGAGAGGGAGACAAAGAACGGAATAAAGAGAGGAGAGAGGGAGAAAACAGGATAAAGAGAGAAGAGAGGGAAAAGAGAGCAGGAGAAGAGAGGAGAGAGGAAGAAAAAGAACAGGATAAAGAGAGGAGAGAGGGAAAAAGAGGACAGGATAAAGAGAGGGGAAAAGAGAACAGGATGAAGAGAGGAGAGAGGGAAAAAGAGAACAGGATGAAGAGAGGAGAGAGGGAAAAAGAGAACAGGATAAAGAGAGGAGAGAGAGGAAAAGAGAACAGGATGAAGAGAGGAGAGAGGGAAAAGGGTACAGGATAAACAGAGGAGAGAGGGGAAAGAGAACAGGATAGGAGAAAGGGAGAAAGTGAACAGGATAAAGAGAGGAGAGAGGGGAAAGAGAACAGGATAAAGAGAGAAGGAGAGAGGGGAAAGAGAACACGATAAAGAGAGGAGAGAGGGGAAAGAGAACAGGATGAAGAGAGGAGAGAGGGGAAAGAGAACAGAATAAAGAGAGAAGAGAGTAAGAAAGTGAACAGGATAAAGAGTGAAGGAGAGAGGGAAAAAGAGAACAGGATAAAGAGAGGAGAGAGGGGAAAGAGAACAGAATGAAGCAAGGAGAAAGGGAGAAAGTGAACAGGATAAAGAGAGAAGGAGAGAGGGAAAAAGAGAACAAGATAAAGAGAGAAGGAGAGAGGGAAAAAGAGAACAGGATAAAGAGAGGAGAGAGGGGAAAGAGGGTACAGGATAAAGAGAGGAGAGAGGGGAAAGAGAACAGAATGAAGAGAGGAGAAAGGGAGAAAGTGAACAGGATAAAGAGAGAAGGGGAGAGGGGAAAGAGAACAGGATACAGAGAGAAGGAGAGAGGGAAAAAGAGCAGAACGAAGAGAGGAGAGAGGAAGAAAAAGAACAGGATAAAGAGAGGAGAGAGGGAAAAGAGAATAGGATAAAGAGAGGAGAGAGGGAAAAGAGAACAGGATAAAGAGAGGAGAGAGGGAAAAGAGAACAGGATAAAGAGAGAAGAGTGGAAGAAAGAGAACAGGATAAAGAGAGGAGAGAAGGAAAAAGAGAACAGGATAAAGAGAGAAGGTAGATAGAGAAAGGGAACAGAATAAAGAGAGAAGGAGAGAGGGGAAAAGAGAACAGGATAAAGAGAAGAGAGGGAGAAAGAGAACAGGATAAAGAGAGAAGAGAGTAGAATGAGAACAGAATAAAGAGAGGAAAGAAAGAGAAAGAGAACAGGATAAAGAGAGCAAAGAAAGAGAAAGAGAACATAATAAAGAGAAAAGGGAGACAGTGATAGTGAGATGAGAGAGAAAAGAATGGAGCAGACTGAGAGGAAAGAGAGAGAAGGTGAGATTGGTAAGGAGAGTGGGAAGAAAGAGAAAAGAAAAGGTAACAGTAGGGTAAGAGGGGTTCGGGAAGGGGTGCAGCAAGAGAGTAATAGTGGGAAGATGCAGACAGGGTAAAAAGAGGTAGAGATACACAGAAAGAGAGGTTGCAAGAATCCTACTGTACATTTTTTGAAGATAGATGGATTTTTTGTGACATGAAAGGACACAAATCTTTTTTTAGAGCTTAAAGTTATGTTTGCTTATAAAACCATAAAGAAGCTATAACATAATTTTCTTTTTACACCGCATCTCTTCTTTAATTTGCTGACTGTCCATTAAAAGGCAGTTAGTTTGTTTTCCAGAAACACAGATCACACTGCTTATTATATTCGTGCAGAACATGAAATCACATACATGGCAGTGCCTAGGTAGCTTATGGAAATTGTACAACTGTCTCAATTGAACATCATGTCTCCCTGGGCGTTAGCATTGTGTGTTGTGCATTGTCATTTATGTGCTCTGGACTCAGGAATGTGCTGTTTTTGGCTATCGCCTCTGAGTGATATTATTATGCAAAACACTGCAGTAGTACTTCCAAATCAGTGCACTACGCCAGCAGGTTAGAATCCAAATAAATCAACATTTTTGTTCTAGGAACAAAGCCTGTCCCTCGATCCCTGTATATTTCTAAAAAAATGCAGTCTTTATCTTTTTTTGCCTTTAGAGCTGGGGTTATTGTGATAGGCTGCTGATCCGGGTCACCCGGGAAGAGAACAGGTCAGCAGAAAATATCCACTATGACAACTGTCACTCTGCAGCGGCTGGAAGAGGCATAAATGCGTGGGATGAAATGACTGATGGGAGTCACCTGCCAAATGCCAGTTGACTGCAGTCACTTCTCATCACACCAATATGTAGGCAGTTGGAGGCTGCATTATACCCTCCAACCTGAAGGTGGCGATGTGCCATTTCTTCGAGCTGGTAGGAGTCGATTGAAGACTAATTGTCTGCTGCTATGGGCGCCAGGCAACCATCTTGAGGAGGACAGCAATACTATTGGATACTGGACATGTGCATGACGAAAACATTTGTTTTGTTTCATTTTGATTAGTTAATCTAGTTATTTTGTTTAGTTAAAGTGGTGTTCCGGCCGAAATTATACTTTTTAAATAAAAATACCCCTATAATACACAAGCTTAATGTATTCTAGTAGAGTTAGTCTGTAAACTAAGGTCTGTTTTGTAAGTTTATAGCAGTAGTTTGTTATTTTATAAACTTACAGCAGGCCGTGGCCATCTTAAGTATGGGCATCTGAAGCCAGACTGTATTTCTTCCTGGATCTCATCCTTGCAGATCTCGCACATGCTCAGTGCAGCACAAGCAGTGTAATAGGCTTCAGGTCAGTTTTCCATAGCAACGGCAGTTTCAGAGGAAGTTGCTGCCCCTTCCCAGAAGGCATTGCAAACAGGAAATGATGCGATGGGCCGCGGCCAGGGAGGAGGAAGTGAAAAATGAATATTGCAGATATACAGTAGGTGCTGAGAAAAAAAATAAAAAAATATCCAATTTGTTTACAGTGCACAATTTAGTGAGGGATGCTGAAGAGTTGTAAAAGTGGGTGGAACTCCACTTTAAAGCGGAAGTGAACCCATTGATTTCATAGTTTAAAAGAAACAGTTACAATCTCGGCATGCCAGGAATGCTAACTGTCACATTGGTTGTGCTCTCAAACAAACTGTCAAACCATCCCATGGCTGGTGTCATACCTGATCACATGTGCAGCATTATGACAGTTGAAGATTAAACAGAGGCCAAGATGGCAGCTTCCTTGGCTGAAAATGATAGGAGGGTTTACTTCCACTTTAAATTCAATTGATTCATTCAATTTGTTTTCAGAATTTGTTTTCGTAATTTGTATTTGGAATTCGTATTCAGAATTTTCGAATTGTCTTCAAATTTACCGATTTCTTCAATTCAAAAAGATCAAAACGAGAAATTATCGAAACGGTCGAAATAAAAATGTTATATTGTTTTCGATTCAAATTCAGCAAAGTGCAGCTGGATATCTGCAAGAACATTTGGGGATCGCAATATGAGCAAGCAATATCATAGAGCAGGGGTAGGCAACCCCTGGCACTGGTGCCACAAGCCGCACTCGACTCCCTTCCCATCAGCAGAGCAGCGCAGGGAAGTGTCAGTGAGAAACTAATGCATTCCAATTTCAGAATTCCCCACGCCACACCTGCACTTAGGGGGAGGCACTGCGCCCCCACACATTGTAAACCATGGGAAACATTGTTTGGTTCTCTAAGTTTGCTGCAGCTGTGATCGTCAGTTTTTGTGAGGAGATTGGGTGCAGTTCTGTTGGGGGGGTCCCCTGTTTCCAGGAGAAGGAGGACTGTAACTGGCCACTGCTAAAGCCAGTCACAGTCCTGCTAGCCCCGCCCACCATCTGGAGGAAGATGACTCACTTGGTTGCCACTACCAATCTCAGAAAGAAGAGATTTCACTGTGATTGAGAAAACCAATCAGGTGACAGTTTGTGGAATTACTGTTGAGCTTCTTGGAACTTTGTTGAAATTATTTCTGAACCTTTGCGTCACTTAATGCTGAACCCCGGCACTCTGTGTCCCTTTACGCCACAGCCAGCATTCAGCACAATGAAAATCACACCCAACTTTTGCTGCACCGCACTTTTTCTCAGCTGCGGGGGCCCAACTAATGATCCTGCACACAGGCCCACTGCTTTCAGAAAATACCTCTGACCTGAGCTCATCATTGCGCATTCATTCCAGATGCTTGTATGTGACATCAAATACATCACAAACATCACATACATCCTATACATCAAATACATCCTATACATCACATACATCACATACATCACATACATCCTATACATCACATACATCCCATACATCACATACATCCTATACATCACATACATCCTATACATCACATACATCCCATACATCACATACACCCCCTAATGAGAGAGGGGGAAACTATGACAAAATTTCATTGCAACGAGAGGCCAGATGGATCGCGGATCTATGTGCTCTTAAACATCCTGGTCTAAATGACGCCTTAAGCTATAAGCCGTTCCTGTAAAACATAAATGTACCCTTTTTTTTTTTTTTTTTCATTATTGTTCATTGCATTATGTCTGCTATTAAATGCACTATTATGAATTGTATATTTGTATTTATATACACTGTTTATCTAGAACTATGGGCTACTCAATGAACCTTCCCTAACTTACTGCCATTTAATGAGGTTAATCTATTCTTAATGGTTTTCAATGATCATTTATTTATTTCTACTCATTTATTTTTGCAGTTTGTACTGCATTATTGTTATTGTTATTTTTATTTATATTTATTTTTATTCATACCATTTCAAAATCTCACGTGTATTATCCCACGCTTTGCCTCTTATTTGTTCCCTCTGTTGCCTCTTATATTATCTGTTCTTATTTGGTTTTCCCACTCATGCTGCACGGACACCCAGAGCACCTTTGATATTGATTCTTAATCAATGTTCCGAATCATCCGTGCCCTTTCTGAGTCAGTTTGCTGCTATTGCCCCTTAGTTTCCTTTATTTGTCAGGCTCCTTATTCCACATAGTTCCAGATGTCGTTTGCGGTTTTTCCCGTCCATTTCCTGGTTCTATCTGTGGCCACACCCCGCATTCCATCCTCTGTGGGCACGGGATTTTTCAAGATGGCCGACATAGAGTGTACGCAGCCCGTGTTATCTATTGCTTCGCCATTTTAGCTCCGGCGCATGCACAACGGTACTCCCTTACGTCTGCAAAGTGGCAATGACGTCGCTGCGCCGGAGAAGCACACAAAACAGGGATTTTCCCCGTAACTCTCTGTCGGCTACACCGAGGGTGAGGTAGGAATTGATACCCTCTCCTGGTCACCCTCTAACCTCAAGCCTAACTCATCACTGGTAAGAACTTTTTTTTTGGACCTTACTCAACCTTTTGCTCAGCAACGCTCCTGCGTTTCTGGGATGGACATTTTCTAAATCTGTCCTATTTGTTAGATTCTGACTTTTGTTGTTCATTACCTTTCAGGTCCCTTTATTTGGAGAGCTTCAGCGTTTGGTCTTTTTTGGCCTCACTCTATTGAATCTGGGGTTGCACTGACCATATGCTTGGTCTTTTATTTCTCTCCTTACTTCTCTACATCCCAATTAGCAAAGTGAATCACTCCAGTTATCACTGCGGATGTAATTTGAGGACACAATTGATTCTACTGCATTGATTGATTGAAGGTAATTCATTCCTTTCCCTAAGTCTAGATAATCAGATTTGATCTCTATTGATTTAACTATTTACATATACATATTTTTTCTATTTTCTTTATATTTTTCTGTGTGGTTTTTTTCTAAACAGAAAAAACTTCCCAAATGATAATCTTTTATCCTTCTCTGCAAACCTTGAGGGGATCCGATGTGAGGAGGCTGGCTTTGGGGTTGCACAAACAAAACCTGTATTTTTTGATCTTCAACCATAAGTAACTTATATACCTGAGACAGTTTTGGGTAAGGTTCATTCCTTTGGGGGGGGGTTGCTCTTATTCTTTTTTTTTTTTTTTATATATATTTTTTTTTTTCGTAGCCTCATAGTCACTATTGATAATATATGTTTTCTCTATGCCCTAAATCTGATAGTTTTTGATATATTTTGATATCTCTTGCCTAATAATTCCCATATGCCATTTTTATGGATGCATCATATTTAAACATGAGCGTTTATTCAAATCTTTTGTGATTTATAGCATAACAAAATGCCACACCCTAATTCTCCTGAGGAAGCTCCGCCAAGCAAAACATGTTGAGAAAGTGGTATTATTTATGCATCTTGTCTCAGTGGAATAACTGAATGTTTTAATTCGAATTTGCTTCATCTTTTTTTAAACATTTGTAATAAAATTGATATGTTTTATCCAATGCTGTTGGTGAATTGACATTTCCTAAACAATACATACAACACCTATAAAGTCCCGAGGTTTGTTAACTCTAGTCCCTTATTGTTTTCATTCATCACATATATCACATACATCCTATACATCCCATACATCACATACATCAAATACAAGCCTGTGTACTGAATGCGAGAGGTGGATCAGTAGAATGAGTGTGCCAGGATAGGTAGATGTGTCTCATCTCTGCTTCCTTTCACCACTCTGCACATCACGCATATCATAGATGAGAAGAGGGTACAGCGGTGGAGCAGATGAGCAGGAGGGTACAGTGGTGGGGCAGATGAGGTACAGTGGTGGAAGAAATAAGGGGCTTCAGAGGTGGGACAAGAGCAGGGGTGTACAGTGTTGGGCCAGATGAGAAGGGGGTTCAGTGGTAGGATAGATGAGCAGGGGGGGTTCAGTGTTGGGCCAGATGAGAAGGGGGTTACAGTGGTGGGAAAGATGAGCGGGGGGGTCAGTTTTGGGGCAGATGAGAAGGGGGTTCAGTGGTGGGACAGAAGAGCAGGGGGTACAGTGGTGGAGCAGATGTGAAAGGAGGTGCATTGGTGGGACATATGGGCAGGGGGTTACAGTGGTTGGGCAGAAGAGCAGGGGGTACAGAGGTGGGGCAGATGTACAGGTGGGTACAGTGGCAGGGCAGAGTAGAAAGGCGGTACATTGGTGGGACAGATGAGCAGGGGGAACAGAGGTGGAGTAGATGTGCAGGAGGTACAGTGGTAAGGCAGATGAGAAAGGGGGTTACAGTGGTGGGGAAGATGAGCAGATAAGTTTAGTGTTAGGACAGATGAGAAGATGGTTCCGTGGTGAGACAAAAGAGCATGGGGGTACGGCGGTGGAGCAGATGTGCAGGGAGGTACAGTGGTGGGACAGATGAGAAAGGGAGATCATTGGTGGGGCAGATGAGCAGGGGGTACAGAGGTCGGGCAGATGTGCAGGGTGGTACATGGGTGGGGCAGATGTGCAGGGTGGTACAGAGGTGGGGCAGATGTGCAGGGTAGTACAGTGGTGGGGCAAATGTGTAGGGTAGTACAGTGGTGGGACAGATGTGTAGGGTAGTACAGTGGTGGGACAGATGTGTAGGATAGTACAGTGGTGGGGCAAATGTGTAGGGTAGTACAGTGGTGGGACAGATATCTAGGGTAGTACAGTGGTGGGACAGATGTGTAGGGTAGTACAGTGCTGGGGCAGATGTGTAGGATAGTACAGTAGTGGGACAGATGTGTAGGGTAGTACAGTGCTGGGGCAGATGTGTAGGTTAGTACAGTGGTGAAACAAATTTGCAGGGGAGCAGTGATCTGAGGTGTGAAGGTGCAAGAAATGGGGCTGATCTGAGGCGTAAGTGCAGGATGGTAATTTGTCACTACTCAAGTAGTTTACAGCATTTGCTTTAAAAAAAATCCTTTTTGTGATTGAGAGTTTGAAGTTGACATTTTTTTGTTATAAAATCGGCACTCTCAATTTCTTTGAAAACATTTTTCGGCACACTGTGCTCAAAAGGTTGCCTACCCCTGTCATAGACCCTCTTAGGGAAGTGCTCCTCTGGCATTATGGTATGTAAATATCTGTAATATTACTATTGGAAATTGCCTTGTGGATAAACAGCGCCCTCTTCTGCTTCAAGATGTGTATGACCTGCAACAAATGTGGTGCCATTGCTGTAAATTGCCTTATTTCTTCCTGTGCACAGTCAATTTCTACAATATAGGCAAGTTTAAGCATTTGCATATGTCCAGGGCTGCTGATATAAATCATAGGGCCCCGTACAGCCTTCTTAACAGGTCCCCCTTCACCAAAAATATCAAGATTATATTTTCACTTAAAATACACAAAAATTATTATCAGCGGACACAAGTATGACATAACTTACAAAAATGTAGCTAAATCTAAAAGATACAACTGTATTGAGCTAATACATAAAGTTCTGTGTGTAAATGAGGTCTGAGGGCTCATTCACATGGGTGCTGTGTCCTGTCCAATGTGAAACAGATTTTTTTTTTTTTATGTGGCTGGAGCTGTGTGCAGACAGCCTATGGGGAAGCAGCAGCTGTATGAACACAGCCGCAGGTCCTAATTTGACGGGTGTGTGGATGCAGATGTATGGCCTCTGAACACTGAGCCCAGGTTCACACTGACAGCAGGAATGAAATCGTGCGAGTTCAACTGAACTCGCACGATTCCACTCCCGCATGTCGGTCCCGACTTCAGGGGCAAGTTCAGAGACATCTGTACGGGTTCCTGCACAGATGTCTATGGAAATCGCACCCGGAAGTCACCAAAAGTAGTACAGAAACTACTTCTGGGAATCGGCGCTGCGCCGCAAATGCGGCAACGCACCGATTTGAACGGCAATTGCTGCGTCAAATCGCATGCCAATTCACTCCAATGTGAACCAGGGCTGAACGTGTGCATTTGGGGCCACTAACCCACCCCTGCATACCTATCAATTATGGCCTGCGGCTGTGTTCATACAGCTGCTGCATACTCATAGAATAACACGCAGCTACAGCCACACAAACAAACTGCTCATTCACAGTGTATAGGCCAGAGAACTTGTGTGAATGATTTCTTAATTTTTCTAATCATTCCTTTAAATTTTTAAATATTTTTTTACAATTTTTTTACAATTTTGTATTATTTTTTACTTTTTTAAAAAAATTTTTTTACAAAGCTATAAAAAGGCTTGGGCAAAATATTAGAGGCCTAAATAGACCACTGACATCTCATCTTTGAGACAGACAAAGAAATTAAGGAAACAGATTCTTCAATTCTTTTCTCTGCAGCCTCAGCTGCACTGAAGATGAATGAACAAGAGACAGAGGCTCCTGTTCATTCAAAAACTAAAGCATAGTAAACACAGTTTACTATGCTTCCGTTATGGATGAACACAGTGAGACCTCACTCACTGTTTTCATTCACAGGAAAAAGGCCAGTAAATGGCATATTTCCAGGTCTCTTCCCCCACTCTCCGCCCTGAACATCTCTGCGTATACCCACAGCAGCTGGAGGGATAGGGAAGCTGGCAGCTCTGTGGGTGGAGGTCTAGGCACACAGGAGGGCACACATTAGAAAAAAATCAGATGTGGGCAAGACAGGAAGCGGAAGCTGTGTGATGGGGGGGGGGGAGCAATCACAGAATGACATACTTCCCAACATTTTGATATGGGAATGAGGGACCCCTACTAACAAATATATGTAGTCATAGGACACGCCCCCTGCCACGTTTTCTTAAAGTAGAATTACCAAAAAAAGTTAATTAAATCCACAAGTGCTTTTTTTTACCACTGCAATTTCTATATATTGGCTTTTAAAATTTACAAATGCAGCAATTTAGAAATTGGATGAAAAGTTTAGCACTGGGAAACACTATTTTAAAGATAAAAAGTACATTTTATAGACAACTGTAGAGATCAGACCAAAATGAGGGACAAATGAGGAGGAAAGAGGGACAGAGGGACATTGCTCCAAATCAGGGACAGTCCCTCGAAATCAGGGACAGTTGGGAGCTATGGAATGATGCCCTCTGTGTCTCTCCCTGCAGCAGCTGAAAGCCGGCGAGGGGGAGAGGGGGATAAACCGGCATTCAGCTACTGCAGAGAGCTGCACAAGGCATCATTCCTGTAATTGTCCCCCCCACCGCAATGATCATCCTCCTTGCCCTGCCGTAGCCCCCCTGTGTGCCCGGACCACATACAGGAGGACTGGTGGTACCCCCTTATCGGCTGCCCTGCCTATGTCTACTGAATCATTGGGTACACTCATAAGGCCCCCCGCCTACAAATACACTAGTTCTTGGATGACTTTTATTGCTTGAACACACGTCTTGCTGCAGGAGTGGTGGTCAGCCTATAGAGAAACACTCTGGAATTCATCCATATTATTGACTGCATATACGGTATGCTTGCAGCTTCATTAGTCCAATATATACATTGATATTGTTTAAAAATAATATGGTTCAAGAATAGCTATTTAGCAAAGTGTGTGTGAGTTTGGATATGCATTAGACTTATTCTTTTTCAAAACTTTGTCCATTAAGATACCAAATAAGTCCAGTGACCGTAGAATACAGTCATAGCACTAGCCCCGGTAGTTATTTATTAATGATTTCTCATTCTGTTGCAACTGCATACTGTGTAAGATGTACAGAACATTTTCTGCTTCGGTGCATAAAATACATTCAGAAGAACAGAAAAAGCGAACCATCGCTGCTATCTCTTCCCAGGGGGAATTAGGAAACTGCTTTTGGTTATATCTTTTGTATATATATTTGTACTGGGCAGATCTCTTGTATTTGACTTATTCATTCTGATCTGGAAAATTCTATCTGAATCTGCTAGCGCAGTGACAAAACTACGTAGGCAATTATGATGGCGAAAAGATTAATTTCCATCAGGGAATACCTTTCACTACGCCTACAGTTTTGATCCAGAGGATCTAGGCAACTGCTGGCGATTTTGCGTACGGAGGAAAAAAATACCTCCCTGACCCCAAAAGGTCAGTCTGATCCATTCTTTCGATCAAAATATCCCTTTAGAAATTACAGTTGTGGATATCTTTATTTGCAAGTAAATCACCCGGTCCATTTAAACAATTCATTATTGTTCTTGACATTGTAATCTCATATGCAAAGGCATTACAGAGTTTAAACCATGCTGTGGGTGAAATATGTTGAGGCTTGGCCTTGTCTAGATGTGAGCAGTGTGCTGTCATTACAATAAACCTTGGCTGGTGTGTGGCTTTTTTTTTTTTGGATCAAGATTAGGAGAGGGAATGGACTATGTGTGAACAAGATTTGGTCTGTCTGACCCAAATCAAACAAATAGCAAAAACACCTGGTGCCAAGGGCACGGCGGAGAGAACCCCTTAGGGCAGGGGTCTAAAACTGGCGTCCCTCCAGCTGTTGCGAAACTACAAATCCCATGAGGCATTGCAAGGTTGACAGTTACAAGCATGACTCCCACAGGCAGAGGCATGATGGGACTTGTAGTTTCGCAACAGCTGGAGGGCCGCCATTTTGAGACCCCCTGCCTTAGGGTCTTTAACCACTTCCCATCCAGGCCAATTCTGACATTTCTCTCCTACATGTAAAATTCATAATTTTTTTGCTAGAAAATTACATAGAACCCCCAAACATTATATATGTTTTTTTTTTTTTTTAGCAAAGACCCTAGAGAATACAATGGCGGTCATTGCAACTTTTTATCTTGCATGGTATTTGCACAGCAATTTTTCAAAGATTTTTTTTTGGAAAAAAAAAAGTTTCATGCTTTTAAAAAAAAAAAACATTAAAGTTAGCCCAATTTTTCTGCATAACATGAAAGATGAAGTTACGCTGAGTAAATAGATACCCAACATGTCACGCTTCAAAATTGCACACGCGCATGGAATGGCGCCAAACTTCGGTTCCTAACAATCCCCATAGGTGACGCTTTAAAAACATTTCTGGTTACATGTTTTGAGTTATGCCCCGTACACACGGTCGGACTTTGTTCGGACATTCCGACAACAAAATCCTAGGATTTTTTCCGACGGATGTTGGCTCAAACTTGTCTTGCATACACACGGTCACACAAAGTTGTCGGAAAATCTGATCGTTCTAAACGCGGTGATGTAAAACACGTACGTCGGGACTATAAACGGGGCAGTGGCCAATAGCTTTCATCTCTTTATTTATTCTGAGCATGCGTGGCACTTTGTCCGTCTGATTTGTGTACACACGATCGGAATTTCCGACAACGGATTTTGTTGTCGGAAAATTTTATATCCTGCTCTCAAACTTTGTGTGTCGGAAAATCCGATGGAAAATGTCCGATGGAGCCCACACACGGTCGGAATTTCCGACAACACGCTCCAATCGGACATTTTCCATCGGAAAATCCGACCGTGTGTACGGGGCATTACAGAGGAGGTCTAGGGCTAGAATTATTGCTCTCGCTCTAATGTTTGCGGCGATTCCTCACATGTGTGGTTTTAACACCATTTCATATGTGGGCGGGACTTATGTATGCGTTCACTTCTGCGTGCGAGCTCACAGGGACAGGGGCGCTTTAAATTTTTAATTTTTTTTAATTGTTAATTTAACTTTTCTTTTTAGTTTGACACTTTAAAAAAAAATGTAATGTTAACATCCCTTGTAATAGGAATATGGCACATTTGGTCCTCTTTACAGTGAGATATGGGGTCAATAAGACCCCAGATCTCACCTCTAGGCTGGGAAGCCTGAAATAAAAAAAAAATTACACGCGATCTCGGCTTCCCAGCCAGAGGCCAGGCGTGACGTCATAACATCGTGCCTGGCCTCTGAGCGATTATAGAGACTCCAGCGACCATCTGGTCCACCAGAAATCTCTATGGTTACCATCCGGGGCTGGCGGATCCTCTGTCCGACTCGCCGATGGAAGCGGTGAGTCGGTAGAAGCACCAGAGGGCGGCAGTAGGGGGGGGGCATCACCTCTCGCTGCCCATAAGAACGATCAAGCTGCGGAACAGCCACTATGATCATTCTTATGGTGTAGGGAATCGCCAGCTGAAAAAGCCGATATCTGAATGATGCCTGTAGCTGCAGGCATCATTCAGATATACCCCTGCAAAGTCAAGGATGTCATATGACGTACCTTGGGCGGGAAGTAGTTAATAGACAGACCAAAACATGAAGTATAAAAAATGTGAATTTATTGAAAAATTTTAAAAAATATACATGTAGAAAAAATATATTGGACATAAGAAAAATATCTGATACCCAAAATGATATAGTTGTATGAGCTGGTCACTGTCCTGGTGCAAACTGGACTAGTGGCGGTCAATACAGTATATAACACCTTACATGTTACGGACTACAAGTCCTTCTTCAGAGGTTTTGTTATAGATTCAGATGGGTATGATTTGGATTTGGATGATTTAAAGTGGATCCAGCGGGCCCAAAGATAAGTAAATTTATGTGGGGAGTTTCGGGAAATTGAGATGAGTTCCTCCATTTCTGCAATTCTATTTATTCTTTTGTACCAATCAGAGATGGAGGGTACTCTGGGTGTGCCCCACAGTGTGGGTATGCACATTTTAGCTGCGTTAACTAGCATCATGGCCAGTGATTTAAAGTAGGGTGCATCATTTGGTTTGTGGTGATGTAGTAAGAATTGTAGTAAGAATAGTCCAGAGTGTATGTGGTGATTTCTCCAATTAGTTTGTGTACTCGTTTCCAGTAATCTTGGATAATTGGACAAGACCACCACCAGCATTTGTCTGGGTAGGATGCATCAAATCTGTGTAAGATGGAGGGGGTACGGTACCAGTGTGAAATGATTTTATAATTTGTCTCTTGGATAGAGGCATTTATAAAGCCTTTGTGTACACTTCGATATATATTTTTCCCAGGAGTTGTTTGTCAGATCTATGTCTATGTCCTTATAGGCTATTCCCTCGTCAGCCTGGGTGTTGTCCCAAAGCTTGTTGTGAATCCTAGAGATGACATGGCGCTGTGGCGTGTGGCTCAGGTATAGGTTTTCGAATGCGGTTAATGCTTCGGACAGGTCTGTTTTGCTTTGAACAATGTTTACATAGTGTTTAATTTGCCAGTATTCTAGGAGGCTTAGGTTTGGTGCGGCCCATAGCGTGTTCATGTTATCTCGGGTTATCAGCTTACCTTCCTGTAGGATGTGGTGTATGCGTATGCCTGTATCTGGTTGCGTGTTGGGTAGTGGGTGAGGTTCCATCCCTGGAGGGAATTGTGGGTTCATTAAGATTGGTGAAAGAGGGCCTGGGACTCTGGAAAGTTTGAATTTATGGGCGGCTTCAGCAAAGCACTCCAATGTGGGGCCTATAGTGGGGTGTTCTGTTAGGATGTTTGGTAGGAGGTTGCGCCGGATCCATTAGGTCCCGCTGATGGGGCGTAAGGAAAATGAGTTCTCTAGGGCTACCCAGTCCTTCATCTGTTGGTGAGTCTGCCAGTCTATGATGCGTTGCAAATGACAGGACCAATACTAGTGTTGTATGTCCAGTAGGCCTATTCCTTCTTTGCTTTTGGGTTTTATTAACTGGGTGTATATAATTCTGGGGTGTTTTTGGTTCCAGATATAGTTTCTACATATTTTTTTAGTTGGCTGCAAGAAGGTAATGGGAAGTTTTATAGGGATCGTTTGGAGAAGGTATAGTAAGCATGGTAGGATATTCATTTTAATAATAGCTGTTCTACCGAACCAGGAGAAGTGTGTTTTACTACATTTTTTAAGGCCTTCTGTAATAGTCTTGAGAAGTGGGAGGTAGTTTTTCAGAAAGAGGTCAGATAGTTTTGCAGGAAATTGGATCCCCAGGTATGTCATTGCGTCCTTTTTCCATATGAACAGGAAGTTTTTCTTACATTGTGAGATATGTGGTTCTGTTAGGGTTATGCTGAGGGCGTGTGTTTATTTTTAAAAGTTTTAGTTAGTTAGTTAGTTTATAAGTTTATTTTGAAATGAGCTATAAACTGGAATAGGCGGAAGTCTTTGAGGAGGTTTGGTAGGGTTAAGAGGGGTTTGGACTGGAACAGAAGGATGTGGTCCGCGAATGCAGCTAGTTTGTATTTTTTTTCCGGCTATGGTGATTCCGTGGATATCTATGTTTTCACATATCTTACATATGAAGGGTTCAAGAGTGAGGACAAACAAAATGGAGGATAAGGGGCAACCTTGTTGTGTGCCATTTTTAATCTGGAAGGCGTTTGACAGTAGCCCATTAACACATACTTTCGCTCTAGGATTTGTGTACAGAATACTTTTTATACTTCATGTTTTGATCTGTCTATTAAAGACCCTAAGGGGTTCTCTCCACCGTGCCCTTGGCGCCAGGTGATTTTGCCATTTTTTTGGATGGTGGACTACTGTGGAGCAAGAACAGACTCCAAGTCTTTGGCACCCAGCTGCAGGGAACTGAGGAGGATACAGGCTGGCATGTAAGCAGTGCAAAGGGTTGGCTTTGTCTACTTATCCATTTTATTAATTTATTGCCCACTTTAAGAGATGTGCAAAATCTATTGGTCGTCTCTTTAAAAAAGTCCCTTGACCACATTCATACTACAATATTAAAGGGGGGCGGCACAGTGGTCTAGTGGGTACCACTCTCGCCTAGCAGTAAGAAAGGTCGCTGGTTCAAATCCCAACCACAACACTACCTGCCTGGAGTTTGCATGTTCTCCCTGTGCCTGCGTGGGTTTCCTCCGGGTACTCCGGTTTCCTCCCACACTCCAAAAACATGCTGGTAGGTTAATTGGATCCTGTCTAAATTGTCCCTAGTATGTATGAATGTGAGTTAGGGACCTTAGATTGTAAGCTCCTTGAGGGACTGATGTGAATGTACAATGAATATGTAAAGCGCTGCGTAAATTGACGGCGCTATATAAGTACCTGAAATAAATAAATAATAATAAATAATAATGTTAAATTAGCTTTAAATCGAACTTGCTGGGGCATATTTGTTATCCCCGGTGTATATTGCAGAGTTCCCTTTGCTTGTTGGAGCATTTTACCATGCCTTTCCCCTTGGTCTACAAACCAATGGATGTGCTGTAATTGGATGAGAGTCTTTCTCCTTTGCTTGGGGGTGGTGACGGGATATGATGCTACCGGCTAAGGAAATTCAGTGTGTGCATGGAACTGAAAGGCTTTCTTCTTACATTGAAAAGGTACTTAAAGGTGCATGCCCAGAAATTTTTAAGAAAAGTACAGTATAAAGCATAGTTATTATATTAGTAAAGAGATACATTCGGATTAGTTGCTATGAGTTGCAGTGCTTTGCCCACAGCCTTTGCATTTTGAACTGCTTTGTTAAGTAAGTTCTTAAAACTTTGACTGAAAAGCCGTGCAGATGAACTTTTAAGAGAGTTGCTCCCAGCGGGAGAGCTCAGGTTCATTCAGAAGATAATATATCCCCTTTCCCATCTCTTCTTGCTGATACACATTTATTGCCCGGATGTTTTTAAAAGCTTTTGTTGCACTTAAATTCCTCCCAGTGGGTCAGATTAGAATTTAGCAGAGCAACAATTGCTTTTGCTGCTAACTTCATCTCTGGAAGAGCTCCCAGATAAAATGTGAAGAGTAGAATTAAGTGAACTAGGTCACGTGAACCATCATCCGACCTGGAACAAGGCAATTCGCTTGATGGAGATATCTGTGACATGTAAGTAGTTAACATAAAAGAGAGATTTCAAAATGTTTAGTTCCCAGTGACCTGCTCCAGCAAACTCCTTGTAGTGTCTTGTATGATCTCCCGTTCACCTCTGAGCCTTCTGCCCTTTCCTGGAGCCGAACAGACACGATTGTGACAGCAACACAAGCCCCATACATTATGACAGTTCAGAAGCTTAGCATTTCCCTTTTCCTGAGTGCACGGGTGCTATGCACTTTGCTGCTTCTTGAAATACCCTAAAGCACTGGCGCAGCATGGGCAGGACCACAAGGTGGTTGCCCTGGGCAGAAAATTTGGAGTGAGAAGAGGCAGGAGATTGGTCTGTGCACAATCCCTCTTAGGCTGTGTGGGCAGTTCTAGGTTTCAGTTTGAAGTAGGTAGCGTTAGGGAGAGCGAGTGGTGCACTGCTCAGTGCAGTTGAGGATGGCTTTGAACTCTCTTCTACTTCCTCTCCTCTCTTCCCCCAGTGACCACCGTCAACCGGCATGCCATGCACTGGTTCTCCATCAACAACCAGTAAGCCTTGGGCCTTGGGGGGAAGGGGGTTATGTGGAGTTGGGTTGCCCAATAATGGGGTAGAGGGACTGGGAGTGCACAATGGAATGTGTATGGAGTTGGAGGGCACAATGAGTGGATGAAGGGTGTGGGGGTGCACAATGCGAGGGTGTGGGTATAGGTTGGGGGGTGCTCACTTAGCAGCGTGTGTGGAGTGGATGTGAAAGTCGGCACGCAGGAGAACTCAGGTAAGGCACACAATTTCATACTACGTATCAGATACATATATATATATATCTATATATATATAGATATATATATATGTATATGTGTATGTATGTATGTGTGTATATATATATATATATATATAAAGTTGAATAGTGTGCTCATAAATTTACATACCAAGGCAGAAGTTACGATTTCTTGGCCATTTTTCAGAGAATATTAATGATAACACAAAAACTTTCCCTCATCGTTAGTGTTTGGCTGAAGCCATTTATTATCAATCAACTGTGTTTACTCTTTTTAAATCATAATGAAAACAGACAGTACCCAAATGACCCTGATCAAAAGTTTACATACCCCAGTTATTAATACCGTGTATAACAGTAACATCAATGACAGCTTGAAGTCTTTTGTGGGATTTGCGGATGAGGCTCTTTATCTTCTCAGATGGTAAAGCTTCCCATTCCTCTTGGTAAAAAGCCTCCAGTTCCTGTAAATTCTTGGGCTGTCTTGCATGAACTGCACATTTGAGCTCTCCCCAGAGTGGCTCAATGATATTGAGGTCAGGAGACTGAGATGGCCACTCCAGAACCTTCATTTTATTCTGTTGTAGACAATGACAGGTGACTTGGCCTTGTGTTTTGGATCATTGTCATGTTGGAATGTCCAAGTACCTCCCATGAGCAGCTTCCTGGCTGATGAATGCAAATGTTCCTCCAGTATTTTTTGATTACATACTGCATTCATCTTGTCATCAATTTTGACCAAATTTCCTGTGTCTTTGTAGCTCACACATTCCCAAAACATCAGCGATCCACCTCCGTGTTTCACAGTAGGAATGGTGTACCGTTCATCATAGGCTTTGTTGACTCCTCTCCAAATAAAGCATTTATGGTTGTGGCCACAAAAGCTCAATTTTGGTCTCATCACTTCAAATGACAGTGCCAGAAGGTTTGAAACTTGTCTCTGTGCTGTTTGACGTATTGTAAGTGGGATACTATGTGGCATTTGCATAGTAATCGCTTTCTTCTGGCAACTCGATCATGCAGCTTCCTTATTGTGCATCTTGAAACAGCCACACCACATGTTTTCAGAGAGTCCTGTATTTCACTTCAAGTTATTTGTGGGTTTTTCTTTGCACCCCAAACAATTTTCCTGGCAGTTGTGGCTGAAATTTTAGTTGGTCTACTTGACCGTAGTTTGGTTTCAACAGAACCCCTCATTTTCCACTTCTTGATTAGAGTTTGAACACTGCTGATTGGCATTCTCAATTCCTTGGATATCTTTTTATATCCCTTTCCTGTTTAACACAGTTCAACTACCTTGTCCCACAGATCCTTTGACAATTCTTTTGCTTTCCCCAGGACACAGAACCCAGAAATGTCAGTGCAGCACTGGATGAAAGATGCAAGGGTCTGTCAGGAGTCCACAAACTCATTGACCTTTTATACACACACACTAATTACAAGCAAACAGATCACAGGTGAGGATGGTTACCTTTAATAGCTATTCAAACCCCTTTGTGTCAACTTGTGTGCATGTTGTCAGGCCAAAATCACCAGGGTATGTAAACTTTTGATCAGGGTCATTTGGGTAGTTTATGTTATCATTATGATTTAAAAAGAGTAAACACAGTCAGTTGATTGATAATAAATGGCTTCAGCCAAACACTAACCATGAGTGAAAGAAAAGTTTTTGTGTTATCATTCATATTCTCTGAAAAAATGGCCAAGAACTCATAAATTCTGCCAGAGTATGTAAACCTATGAGCAAAACTGTGTATATATATATATATATATATATATATATATATATATATATATATATATATATATATATATATATACACACAGTGCCTTGAAAAAGTATTCATACCCCTTGACATATTCCACATTTTGCCATGTTACAACCAAAAATATAAATGTATTTTGATGGGATTTTATGTGATAGACCAACACAAAGTGGCACATAATTGTGAAGTGGAAGGAAAATGATAAATGGTTTTCAACATTTTTTACAAATAAATATCTGAAAAAAGTGGTGTGCGATTGTATTCAGCCCCCTTTACTCTGATACCCCTAACTAAAATCTAGTGGAACCAATTACCTTCAGGAGTCACCTAATTAGTAAATAGTCCACCTGTGTGTAATTTATTCTCAGTATAAATACAGCTGCTATGTGAAGCCCTCAGAGGTTTGTTAGAGAACCTTAATGAACAAACAGCATCATGGAGACCAAGGAACATGCCAGACAGGTCAGGGATAAAGTTGTGGAGACGTTTAAAGCAGGGTTAGGTTATAAAAAAATATCTCAAGCTTTGAACATCTCACGGAGCACTGTTCAATCCATCATCCGAAAATGGAAAGAGTACAGCACAACTGCAAACCTACCAAGACATGGCCGTCCACCTAAACTGATAGGCCGAGCAAGGAGAGCATTAATCAGAGAAGCAGCCAAGAGGCCCATGGTAACTCTGGAGAGATCCACAGCTCAGGTGGGAGAATCTGTCCACAGGACAACTATTAGTCGTGCTCTCCACAAATCTGGTCTTTATAGAAGAGTGGCAAGAAGAAAGCCATTGTTGAAAGAAAGACATAAGAAGTCCTGTTTGCAGTTTGCCAGAAGCCATGTGGGGGACACAGCAAACATGTGGAAGAAGGTGCTCTGGTCAGATGATACCAAAATTTAACTTTTTGGCCTAAAAGCAAAATGCTATGTATGGCGGAAAACTAACACTGCACATCACCCTGACCACACCATCCCCACCGTGAAACGTGGTGGCAGCATCGAGTTGTGGGGATGCTTTTCTTCAGCAGGGACAGGGAAGCTGGTCAGAGTTGATGGGAAGATGGATGGAGCCAAATACAGGACAATCTTATCCCGTGTACACACGAGCAGAATGTCCGACAGAAAAAGTCCGACGGGAGCTTTTCATCATATATTCCGATCATGTGTATGCCCCATCGGACTTTTTACATTGAAAATTCTGACAGACATAGAAAGAGAACATGTTCTAAATTTTTCCGACAGAACCAATTCCTATCGGGAAAACCTCTCGTCTGTATGCTGTTCGGACGTACCAAAAACAACGCATGCTCTGAAGCAAGTACGAGACGAAACTATTGGCTACTGCCTATTGAACTTCCGTTTTCTAGTCCTGTTGTATGTCACCGCGTTCTGGACGGTCGGAATTTGGTGTGACCGTGTGTATGCAAGACAGCTTGAGCAGAATTCCGTCGGAACTCAGTCGGAAAAACCTTCAGAGTTCATTCCGACGGGAAAACCGGTCGTGTGTACAGGGCATAAGAAGGAAACCAGTCTGCAAAAGACTTGAGACTGGGGTGGAGGTTCACCTTCCAGCAGGACAACGACCCTAAATACATACAGTCAGAGCTACAATGGAATGGTTTAGATCAAAGCATATTCATGTCTTAGAATGGCCCAATCAAAGTCCAGACCTAAATCCAATTGAGAATCTGTGGCAAGACTTGAAAATTGCTGTTCACTGACGTTCTCCATCCAATCTGACAGAGCTTGAGCTATTTTGCAAAGAAGAATGGGCAAACATTTCCCTCTCTAGATGTGCAAAGCTGGTAGAGACATCCCCAAAAAGTCTTGCAGCTGTAATTGCAGCAAAATGTGGTTCTACAAAGTATTGACTCAGGGGGGCTGAATACAATGCACGCCATAATTTTCACATATTTATTTGTAAAAAATGTTGAAAATCATTTATCATTTTCCTTCCACTTTACAATTATGTGCCACTTTGTGTTGGTCTTTCACATAAAATCCCAATAAAATATATTCACATTTTTGAATGTAACATGACAAAATTTGGAAAATTTCAAGGGGTATAAATACTTTTTCAAGGCACTGTATACATATATATACTGTATATATATTCTGGTGGGTGGGACGAGTGAGTGCTAATGGTCCATGGGTTAGGGAGCACAGAACGTCCCTTGCCCCAGTTGCTGGCAAGCCATGCTATGGCACTGCTCTGAAGGCTCCTCACTCGGTGTTATAATTTGATCATCAACATCATTAAGCATGGGCACCATTTGTTGACTGTTTTTGCCCATGAGTTTTTAGTAGGTCTCCATTGTTCTTCTGATTTCTAGTTGCTCATTGTGCTACAAAGTAACTGTCAAATTACTCCACGTAGACAAGCAGCAGGTTTCAGGCAAGTTCAGTTTGAGGGTCAGTGAGTGATTAATTGTGAGAATTCAGAATAATTCCAGCATCTCCCCATTTCTCTGTTAAGGCTAGGCAGGAATATGTAAATTCCACTTCCTTCCACCCACTGAGATCTTCATTTGAAAAGTGCCAATTCTGAGCACACATTGTCCCTGCTCTATATGACTAAAATATTTGTCGGAGATAGACATGTATGGTATTTTCTCATCAAGCTGATGTCTGCAGAGTAACCTGAAAACTGACGCATATGTGAATATGAAGATTGAGAATGCAAAAATTTTAAAAAAATGGTGGCTGAAGGCTGGTAGCTCATTCCATGATGTGCAATTGTGCATAACATGCATGAATATTATGGCAGGCTTTTGGGTTTCCTTGCATGTGTACAGAGGAGGTACGAAAGTTAATCTCACTTAAGGAACTTTTTTAAACATTTAATGGTTAAGAGTATTAAATACAACCAACACGTTTCCAGTGAAAAGCCTTCCCTTCTTCAGGGCTTGAGCAGTTGATGTTAATAAAATAATGACAGACTACACTAAGGGACCTGTGTTAGTTAAGTCTTGATGAAGATATATGGTTGTGTATGAAAATGTAGAGAGGACTGTCCACCTCCAGCACAGGCAACAACACCATATTTTTTCCCGCTCACTCCCCACACTTCTTCTGACCTGGCCTTCTCAGAGGTTGGTAGGGGTTCTTTTAGCAATTTCTGCCAGTTTTTAGTTACACTCTTCATCTTTTAAGCTATTTGTAAGAGGATAAATCTTCCCAATGACCACAAGCGTAAGAAGCATTCCTCCCATTGACCATCACACTAATGTTTCATCAGTTTTAGATATATTAATTTTTTTAGCAGGGGTTCCCTGGGACCAGAAAGTTATTTCGAGGGTTTCTCTGTGTTGAAAAGGTTGAGAAAGGCTGTTATAGATTCTTAGTATCAATCACATGTTGCGCTAACCCCAACAAAAATTTCAAAGCATCATGAAAAATATTCAAGTGATAAACAGTTCATAAGTCAAAAGTAACTACGGTAAGTCCAATCTAAAAATAAAACAGAAGTTGGAAAGAAAAAAGTGCCAAGTAGTCCAAGAAATAGACGATATTCCCTGTTGCTATGATTATTTGAAAGCGGTGCTTGAAAAAAGATGGCATTAACTCCTCCACTAAAGTGTATCCAGAGAGGCTTACCAAATAGCCATGACCTCCTTATGACGGGAAGGTCAAACAACGCGTCTACCCCAAGGGCCAAGTTGGTCTCCAAGCTTGGAATCTCTGGGTAATGGGACGGCGTCACTCGTCATAAAAGATAACTCTGAACATTCTCGGTCACAGAGTCATTGGTACATAAAGTAAAAGAAAAAGTGCCACACAGTGTGTACCAATAAAAACAGCTGTATGATTCCGAATAAAATGAGAATCATAATTTTTTGCTTAGAATGAAGATCACAATACTCGGCATAACATCATCTTTCACATTATACAAAAAAAT
This sequence comes from Lithobates septentrionalis, assembly GCA_037952835.1. Lineage (NCBI taxonomy): Eukaryota > Metazoa > Chordata > Amphibia > Anura > Ranidae > Lithobates > Lithobates septentrionalis. Next base: position 251,850 of record JBBDGP010003747.1, read on the forward strand.
TGGGCTAACTTCATTGTTTAGTTTTTTTTTTTAATTAATTGAAGTGTATTTTTTCCCAAAAATGGGGGAAAAAATGGGTTCTAAGTAATTTTCTAGCAAAAAATACTGATTTTAACTTGTAGGAAAAACAAGTCTAATGCTTTGTACACACATGGTCGGACATTGATCGGACATTCCGACAACAAAATCCATGGATTTTTTCCGACGGATGTTGGCTCAAACTTGTCTTGCATACACACGGTCACACAAAGTTGTCGGAAAATCCCATCGTTCTGAACGTGGTGACATAAAACACGTACATCGGGACTATAAACGGGGCAGTAGCCAATAGCTTTCGTCTCTTAATTTATTCTGAGCATGCATGGCACTTTGTGCGTCGGATTTGTGTACACACGATCGGAATTTCCGACAACGGATTTTGTTGTCGGAAAATTTTATAGCAAGCTCTCAAACTTTGTGTGTTGGAAATTCCTATGGAAAATGTCTGATGGAGCCCACACACGGTCGGAATTTCCGACAACAAGGTCCTATCACACATTTTCCATCGGAAAATCCTGTCGTGTGTACGGGGCATTAGTCTTTAAGTGGTTCAACTGACCTCATTTACAGACCAAAGTTCATCCCTTTGATCTAAAAGAACCAAATGATACAATGTTTCCCTTTATCTCTCAGCGCTGAGCAATGTTGTAATAAACTTTGCTGGCTTTTTTTTTTTTACATCTCTGAGCAGAGAATGGCTCTGCACTTATATGAATCGTGGAAATGCTGGATTAAGATCGTGAGGGGGGTTGAATCGAGATCGCAATTTTTTTTAAAGATTAATCATGCAGCTCTAGCATTCAGTACATTAAATCTGGCCAGTAGACAAAATTACGGTGCATATACTTCCGGTAGCGCAATGATGTCACAGCAGGCTCCACCCTACCCATTTCGCCACACCTGACGTCTTCTGGGGCATGCCTATCCATTCCGTTATAATGTGAGTTCCTTTATTTTTACTGTTAAACTTGTTTTTATTGGTAAGCCTCTCTGGATGCACTTTGGTGGAGTTTATGCCATCTTTTTTCAAGCACCACTTTCAACTAATCATAGCCACTGGCAATATCATCCATTATCATCCACTTTTTTCTTTCTAACTTCAGTTTTATTTTTATATTGGACTTATGAACTGTTTATCACTTTTCATGATGCTTTTAAATTTTTGTTGGGGTTAGAGCCGGTTCACATTGGGACGACTTGTCAGGCGACTTAGCCGCCTGACAAGTCGCGTCCCGTTCTGTACAATGGAACCGTTCTAATAGGAGCAACGCAAGTCGCTCCGACTTGGAAAAAGGTTCCTGTACGACTTTGGGGGCGACTTGAGGTGACTTGCATTGACTTCTATATAGAAGTCGTTTTGCAAGTCGCCGCTGCTGTCGTGTGCAGGTCGCCTGAGGCAGTCGCGCTGCAAGTCGTGCTGCCTCAGTGTGAACCGGCTCTAAGCGCAACATGATTGTGACTAGATTGTGACTATTTTAAAACTATGTTTATATCTCATAGTATGTTTGCTACTTTCCGCTATTAATTCACCAAACACTTTAGCACAGTTTTAGCGCGTTGTTATAGATTCTTGGAGTGTACACTGCCTGAGTATGCGTCACAGGTGGTGTACACACACACACAAAAGAAGAAAAGGGAAAACTCTACCTCCTAGCAAATTTTAAAGGGTTTAGTTCCACCAGGATTAGTGACATGGCCCTTTTGGTCCCGCAGTACCCAGGGTAAAAAGAAAAAGACTTTTTTTTTTTGCCTTTTTTCAGATAATAAGATAATCTTTCGACTTTTCAACATATTTTTGCCTCGTTATCATTATCCCCAGCCCAGTTCAAGATGCTTATGATGCTTATGCAAAAACGCTAACCAAACACTTTTCCTTTATAGTAGTCATATCTCAGTCTCTTGTATAGAAAAGAAGGTTCAAAGTGGTGTGAGATATATGTGTAGGAAGTAATTTTGCTCTGCTTTTCCACTAAAAGAAAAAATAAATTTGAACCAACAATTACCATAGCATGGAAGTTTGCAATTAGCATTGGATAGTGATGGCGAGAGCCAGACTGCCGCAGAGGAGCGGATGTTAACAACAACACGGCATCCGAATTACCTGCAGGATGCAGACCTGCCGCACAGGGACCACACTTAAATGCTAGCCTTGTTGGAAGGAGGAGAAAATGTATTTTCCTATTAATGTGCTGAGTGCCTCTTGTGATATGAGGTGATACAATACATTGTGAAGTGCATGCTTCAGAAGACTTCATCCTAACTCCCGCTATAAATTAACACTGGCAGAGCCGGAGAGTCAGCTTACAGAAAGAGCTACACATAGGATAGTGTGGGACCTAAATTCAAGCCCATCACTAAAGCAGCCTTTCGCAAACTTTTTACCCCAAAGGAACCCCTACTTTTTAGATCTCTGCTAAAATCAATTTATTGGTGGTCAGTGGAAAAAATACTCCTTTCATTGGTGGCCAGTGGGAAGAATTTAGAGTGATGATCAGAATGGCACCCTTACAGACAACTAAAAAAGATCATGGATGTTATTCAGTTGGCTTTGTCAAGTAGTGTTGGTACTGGGACTATACAGGCAGCATCAGATGGGAGATCAATCCGCCACAGGTCAAGAAACCCCTAGAAACCTCTGGGGGAACCCTAGGTTGAGAATGGCTGCATTAAAATCTTGTATAAGATTTAGCATGTTGATATCAATTCAAGCCTTTTTTAATATGTTAATATCTACAAGTTTTATTAACATAATATCTGGTAACCCTTTCATGAAGGTTCTTTTTCAGGTACTTCTTGTTATAAGGCAACAATGCTTTGTCTCCCAATTGTGCTCCTACGTTATCACCCTGTGACATCTCTCTACATGTCTGCATTGTCACCCTATCATATCGACTTCTGATGAACAGAAGTGGCCATGTCAACACATATTATGACCAGCCATGGTCCACGTTTGTCACCATTAGAAAACCAGCCCTGAGAAATGCCATGCAGTCATCGTTAGAGTGAATGAAGGATTTAAAGGAGAAGCAGGGCCAAAGCTATTTTGGCTGTTCTTCTCCTGTAGATCACAGGAGTGCAGTTCGTTCTGCAATCCTCTGGAGCGATGTGCTGACTTTGCCGCGTTTGCAGCAGTCCCGGACCACGGGCTGCATTGTGAGCCGGCCGGCTTGTTGAATTTATGATTACGATTCCTATTGGGCGGTGGAGGCATAACAGTGCGATCCCCTTGGATGATCAAATACCCTGGCTGGGTTAGGAGACACAAGTGTTTAAGACCTCCCGTGATAGGAGGTCTCAGGAGCTGGTAAGTGGCAAATTCATTAGGTGGAGGTGTTTTCTTTTCTATTGGCACTATTCTTTTGGTGAAGTTATTCAGTACAAGGGATCCTTTGGAAACCACGTCACCATATGGACTTTTTTTGCATATAGAATTTTTATCACAGTTTATTTTTTATTTATTTGTTGTGTTGTGTGTGTCTCACAAGAAAATTGCTGCTTTGCAGTCATATTTAGTTATGATATTAATTATACACATTTGATAGCGCTGTATTACCTTTTTGATCTGGAGACTGGCTAGGCCACTCCAGGACCTTAATGTGCTTCTTCTTGAGCCACTCCTTTGTTGCCTAGGCCGTATGTTTTGGGTCATTGTCACGCTGGTATACCCATCCATGACCCATTTTCAATGCTCTGGCTGAGGGAAGGAGGTTCTCACCCAAGATTTAACGGTACATGGCCCCGTTCATCATCCCTTTGATGCAGTAAAGTTGTCCCCTTAACAGAAAAATACCCCCAAACAATGTTTCCACCTCCATGTTTGATGATAAGGATGGTGTTCTTGGGGTCATAGGCAGCTTTCCCCCTCCTCCAAACATTTTGAGTTAGGTTGATGCCAAAGAGCTCGATTTTGGTCTCGTCTGACCACAACACTTTCACTCAGTTCTCTAAATCATTCAGATGTTCATTAGCAAACTTCAGATGGGCTTGTACATGTGCTTTCTTGAGCAGGAGGACCTTGCGGGCACTGAAGGATGTTTTCTTGATGACTATGGTCCCAGCTGCCTTGAGATCATTGACAAGATTTTCCCATGTAGTTCTGGGCTGATTTTTCACCGTCCTCATGATCACTGAAACTCCACGATGTGAGATCTTGCATGGAGCCCTAGGAAATGGACAGTTATTTTGTATTTCTTTCATTTGTGAATACTCGCACCAACTGTTGTCACCCTCTCACCAAGCTGCTTGGCGATAGTCTTGTAGCCCATTCCAGCCTTGTGTAGGTATTCAATCTTGTCCCTGATATCCTTGGACAGCTCTTTGGTCTTGGCCATGGTGGAGAGATTGAAATCTGATTGATTGATTGCTTCTTTGGACAGGTGTCTTTTATACAGGTAACAAGCTGAGATTGGAAGCACTCCCTTTAAGAGAATGCTCCTACTCTCAGCTGGTTACCTGTATAGAAGACACCTGTGAGCCAGAAATCTTGCTGATTGATAGTGGATCAAATACTTATTTCACTCATTAAAATGTGAATCATTGTATAACTTTTTTGAAATGCGTTTTTCTGGATATTTTTGTTGTTATTCCGTCTTTCACTGTTAAAATAAACCTACCACTAAAATTATAGACTGATCATTTCTTTGTCAGTGGGCAAATGTACAAAATCAGCAGGGGATCAAATACTTTTTCCCTCACTGTAAGAGAAGTTCATTGTTAGGGTTTACATACCTGTAGGTGTACCTGTAAATTATGAATAAACATAATCGTATGGACTAAAAGGGTACAGGATTTGAACATTGTACTCTTTCCTTCTGTCTCCTTTAAATAATAAAGGGTTATAAATTATAATGTATTTTGTAAGTCCTCTTCCAATCCAGTGTGCCTCTATCTTACTTCCCTTTCACCATGGCATGACCGTGGTGTGACAGGTCTAAAATGAACCTCTGTTTTGCCTATGCGGGTCAAAGCAACCGGTTCACTTTAACTTGGCTCTTGCCAGTTAGTAGCAGACACAACCCAACCTAGCAGGGCATTTCCTATGAAAGGCTCACCCTGTAAAGTTTTTTCTAGAGAAACACATGTACATCTTATATTGCTATTGGAATTTTTAGATTGAAAAAAGATGCTCTATTCCTCCCCCAGGATATCACAGGCTGTTCCGCCAGGACCTACTGCCGAGCCATGCATTGTGGGTCTTTGCCTGGAGCGAATGGGTTAATCGTCGTCTTTGGAGAACGCTTTGCACGGAGCTCATATGGATTTGGAGCGTTCATGGATCTAATCCCAAGCTTTGATGCCAGGAGCCTCTAGCCTTCCCAGTGATCGGCCATGCGTAGGAAGCTCTTTTCTCTGTCACAGTGGGTGAAGAGTATTCATTTTTATCTGCCAGGCACACAGATCTTCACATCACCCCGGCTCATGGAGCGTACTCTGGATTAATCAGGGGATGCTATAGAACAGCTCATCTCATTAATGCGGCATATTAAAGGGAACCTGTCAGAAAGGCTGTTACCTGGCACATCAGAGGCTCCTCTCTAGTGCAGTGGGTTGCCATTCGTTGATTTCCAGAAGAAGTGCTAGTTCCAAGTGATGCTTCTGAGGTGTGCTCTGCCCTGGAACTAGCCTGGCATCCAGGAGTTTGGCAGTGGCAGCCTACAGTGAGTGGTTTTGACAAGCGCTGATCACAGCTACTCACCTGGGGAGTTTACTTGTTAAGCAAGCTCCAAAGAGAAGTGCAGAGCCTTAGGCAGAGGGGTTACATGACCAGGGGTAGGAGGGTGCAAGCCTAAAATGATTAAGAAAAGTGTGTAAAGGTGTATTTTCTTCAGGTGCTCTTTTGAGACAGCACAGGTCTTACATCCAAATTGGGACAATCTGGTTGACCATAGATAAACCCATAACTCAGGGCTGCCAGTCCTACTTCTGGTATTGCCCTTTTGTTGGTTATCTATTATAAAAGTGGCTGATTAAAGGAGACACCTCCATACAGATAAATATATAGCAAGGCTACAACACCCTTCAGAGACCCTTCAGTTTTGTGGACCCCGAGTCACAACTCATCCATCTGCTCCTTGGACAACTATTAAACACTTCCTCTAAAAACTCACCTATGCGCTAGTTCCCACCACTTGGCTGACAAAGCAGGTACTTCAACTCTAAACCTAATGTCACATGGCAGCTTAGAATTAAAGTCCAGCCACAACTTAAACACTACCTGAAAAATTTCCAAAGAGTGGTGCAGGCTTTGTGCCTTCTAAGCTAAGAAAATGGAGCAGATGCTGCTCTTATTTAACAAGGAGTATTTGCTCCTTGTTCTGTGACAGACACGGCACAGACCAGTTGGAGTTGCATGCTCTGATCCCACTGCCTGCTCAGTTGAGTACAGAAGAGAGGAGGAAGGTTAATAACTCTGCATGCTCTGCAGATGTTCACATCCTGTATGCCAGGTCGAACCTGGCAGCTAACTGTGGCAGTTTTCTATACTGAAAACTGTTGCAATCCCTTTGTTATTTAGGAGTGGACCCTGCCCCATTTTACGTTTCACTCCGAAATAGAAACTGGTGTGGATGGTGCAGATAGACATTAAAGCAGTTGTTCAGTCATAAATTGAAAAATTAAGTCAGCAACTTCAAAAATTGTAGCTGCTGACTTATAATAATCAGACATTCACCTGTCGCAAGATCCAGCGCTGACTTCACCCGGCCGCTTTCTTTTCTGGGCTTCGGTCCCCGGTGCCGGCGTGTTAACTGTGGGCAGCTGGCTGTGAATGCTTGCGGCTTCACAGAGCAGCCACGCTGCTCTATCTGATTGGTCCCACAGCTTTCTGGGACCTGTAACGTGTCCCAGAAGGCTGCGGGGGAAGAAGGGGGGTCCGAACTTCAGCTCAGGTCGCTGCGACGAGCCAGCCAGAAGTGAGGGAGCGGGTACCTGTCAAAACCAGATACCTGCTCCTTCCCAAAAAAAATTGTGCCAAATGTGAAAGGGGGGGGGGAGGTAGAGGGGAAGTTCCCCTTTTGGGTGAAGTTCTGCTTTATAGAGGATCTTAACCCCCCTTTGTTTTTAAACCCCTGCTTACTGGGTGGTGTGTCCAGCAAAGTTCAGATACTCCCCCACCCAGTGTATCCAGCATTGTCCTTCAGAAAACCTCTTCTCTTCTGCCACTGTTCAGGTCCCTCACCGCCATGTTCTTTGTGATGTCATTGGGCGATTTTCATTATGGGAACTGATACCCTGTTTCCCCCAAAATAAGACCTAGCGTGATTGTCGTGATGGCTGCAATATAAGCCCTACCCCCCAAATAAGCCCTAGTTAAAGTCCTTGTAGGTCTTATTTTCAGGGTAGGGCTTATTTTGGGGGAAACAGGGTAGGGCTTATTTGGGGGGTAGGGCTTATATTGCAGCCATCACCGACAATCACGCTAGGTCTTATTTTCGGGGAAACAGGGTAGTACAGCTCCTATGCACAGAGCAGGAGGGCAGAAAGGGTGGGCATAGTCTACATTTTTGATGAGTGCCTGTGGCTGGTCCAATGGCTTGTATCAACTCCGGCAGCACCGGAAGATTAGCTGTGGCTGTATCCGGAGGCAGAGGAATGACATGATCAAGCAACAGAGCAGCCCGGGACACTCTTCACATTCATGCAAGTACTGTTCCTGGTGCTGATTTAAAGTCAAATTAAATAACAACTTCAGATTCAAAGCTTGCTGCAGCACCTAGGCAATCAAAAAAAGTAAAGAGGCATATTCATTATATATTCATTATCAGCCCGACTGCAGTCATAAATTAAGAGGGTTCATTTGGGCATTAAATGAGATTTTGGGACTAGTACAAAAATGATTTGACGATTAATTAAAGAATATTTGTATAAATAGACTTAGAGGTGTTTATATGTATGCGATGTGTTTTTTAGGCTTTCTTTTTTATTTTACATATTTCCGCAGCACCTCTGGTTGTTGAAAAAAGAGATTACATAAGAAAAGTAAGCCAAATTCCCTCTGTCCCCGGCTGTCTCATCTGATAAATCTCTGTCTGCTCTTGTAACAATGAATAACAGCTTCAAGGTGGCAGCGTGACAGCCCTGGTCCTCCCACAGCCATTTCTCTGTGTCAATATGCGTTCCCTTCTCATCAAGGGGTGTAAAGCAAACTAGTGTGTTACAAGTAATATTCCTCCTGTGCTCTCTGCGGTTCCTTCTCCTCAGAGGGGTCTTTTTTGCCCAAAGTATAAAATTCCTTCCTAATAAACGAAGAGACACTAATGTTTTCTGGCATTCGCATTGGCATGGCGCAGTATGGGTGACCGTACCCAGGCAGATAACTCTATGAGAATGAATGGCTGGGAAAAGTCTATCAATTAATGAACATGTTGCACGACCACCCAAGAGCAGATGCCATCCCCATCAACACTTACAGCGGTGTATGTGTGGTTAAACTGTTTTCCATGAATCTTGGGTCCGGTCATGTGGTGCGGAAGGACTGGGAAACTTTGCTATGTGGGTCAAATGTTGTTTTTTTTTAATGCATGAGACAGATTTCTGCGGGCTAAAGAAAGTTTACCAAGAGAGGTGTACCATGGTGCCGCATTGATTGGGTGGCCGTGGTGAAAGATGGGTTTTTCATATAGCAGGCATTCTCAGCCAGGGTTCTGTGGAACCCAAGTACTCCTCCTGGGGTGGCTAGGTATTCATTGAGCTGTGGCCAAATGACCTTCTATCTGATGGTGCCTGCACAGTTCCCGGTCCATCACCACCTGGCAGATTCAGCGGCATTGACTGGAAGGAAGGCATTCTTCCCATTTACCACCACCAATCTAAGGGGCATTTTTCCAATGACCCCTGATGGGCTAATCTTACTAGGGGTTCCCTAAGACCTGAAAATTATTTCAAGGGTTCCTCTAGGGTAAAAAAGGTTGGGGAGGCTGTTATATAGAAATACAGAAAGGAGTACCAGACCAAAACCAGCTAAAAGACCCCAAGATCGTATATTAATTGAAGGTAAAAAATAACTTTTATATGACTTGGTACAGTGGAACCTCGGATAAAGAGCATAATCTGTTCCAGGAGTATGCTCGTAATCCAAAGTACTCGCATATCAAATCAAGTTTTCACATTGAAGTCAATGGAAACGAAAATAATTTGTTCTGCATTGACTTCAATGGGATGCAATACCGCATGCGGCCAGAGGTGGGGGGCGCCGGAGAGCCTCAGAAACGGCCAAAAATTGCCCAAGGACACTTCGGCTGACCTCGGCAAACCTCGGAAAGACTTCCTACCCGAGATTTGCCGAGGTCAGCCGTGCTGTACTCGGGCCTTTCCGTGCATTTCCGAAGGGGACGTTTGGCTCTGCTCGGCTCTGGCGCCCCCCTCCAACCTCAGGCCAAAAGCGGTACTGCAAACCGCTTTGGCCTGAATCGTGCTCCGTTTGCGAGACAACACTCGCAAACCGAGTTATGATTTTTAAAAATACAGTGCTCGTTTTGCGAAACGCTTGTTAACCGCGTTACTCGCAATCCGAGGTTCCACTGTATATGATTTTTGTGACTTTTTTTTTACCAACCACTAAAATGATCTTCAATGCCTCCATCCGGTTTTTTGTCTGGCACTCCTTTCTGTATTGCTATGGTTTGAGTTACTGTTGAGTGCCCATCAAGCCTTGTTGTGATGGAGAGAGTTAAAATGTCTAGCCAGACTAGGGTTGCCACTCGTCCGGGATTCACCCAGACAGTCCGGGTTTTGAATCCTGTGTCCGGGTTTCATAATGGACTGTGGCTCCTTAAGGAACCGAGTACCACAACCGTCGAGTGCATAGGGGTGCACAATTTTCCACAATTTTCCACTGCGCTGTTTGAGTGATAATATACTGTGAATAATATGTGGTAAATTACCTAATATATACACATGTACAATGACTACTAATAAATCAATATGTGCCACATATACCATGTATAGATGAATGAATAATGAGTTAATATTCTGTGCTTGTAAACAATTAGTAAACAACGGAAAAATGAAAAAAAAAATAAAAACAATGACAAAGTCCTCTGAAAAGTGATTCACAGTCCTCTGAGGAGTGATTTGCAATCTTCCAAAAAAGTACTAGATAATAAAGTGAAACATAGTGTTGCGCTATTGGAGTGATAATATACTGTGAATAATATGTGGTAAATGACCTAATATATCCACATTTACAATGAGCAATGACTATTGCCCCGTACACATGATCGGATTTTCCGACAACAAATGTTGGATGTGGGCTTGTTGTCGGAAAGTCCGACCGTGTGTATGCTCCCTCGAACATTTGCTGTCGGACTTTCCGTCCACAAATGTTTGAGGGCAGGTTCTCAAATTTTCCGCCAACAAAACTTGTTGTCGGAATTTCCGATCGTGTGCACACAAGTCCGACGCACAAAATTTCCACGCATGCTCGGAATCAAGCAGAAGGAGCCGCACTGGCTATTGAACTTCCTTTTTTTCGGCTCGTCGTACGTGTTGTACGTCTCCGCGTTCCCAAGTTGGTAATTGTTGGCCAACATTTGTGTGACCGTGTGTATGCAAGACAAGTTTGAGCCAACATCCTTCAGAAAAAAAATCCACGATTTTGTTGTCGGAAAATCCGATCGTGTGTACGGGGCATAATGGTAAATCAATATGTGCTGCACATATACCATATATAGATGAATGAATAATGAGTTAATGTTCTATACTTATATATATATCTATAAACAAATAATAAACAACAAAAAAAGTGAAAACAATAAAAATAATTGACAAAGTCCTCTGAAAAGCGATTCACAGTCCTCTGAAGAGTGATTTGCAATCTTCCAAAAAAGTACTAGATAATAAAGTGCTCCGTGAGGTAAACAAAAAATAAAGGATAAAGTGACTTCCTTTCTTCTATGCAAACACCATATAAAGTGCAGCGTGCTTTTCGTTACTGGTGACACCCTTCCGTGCTGTGCACTGGAATGAGGGATGGCCTCTTACCTCAAGGCTGTGGGATGTGTGTTTTAATCACAGATGGTTCTTGGTGGTCGAAGCTCCTTTGCTTGTATATTTCCAATATTGGAATTGCAGTCTGCTCCTGTTCAATCTAGTGCCACTTATCTTTTTACACATAAATGTGTAACTCCCGCAAAACAGGTAAATGTAAGGTGGCAAGGGGAAGAAGAGAGGGATCCCAGGATAGTGTAGTATGTTTTAAAACAACTTGATTTATTTAATAAAAACGGTGGATACAGGTCCTTACATTCATTACAGTCATCAAACCACGAGCGCCGAGCTCACCTGTGTCACTTCCGGTGCCTCTACGTCCCCACATGTTTCGTCACGGTCACGTGACTTCATCAGGGATAGTTTTAGCGGCGCTTTACCGTCGTTTTAGCTGCGCTATTCGGCCGCTAGCGGGGCACTTTTAACCCCCGCTAGCGGCCGAAGAAAGGGTTAATAGCGCCCGTGTAGCGCAGCTGCTGAATCGCTTTGCAGGTGCTTCGGCAGCGGTGCCTATTCATTTCAATGGGCAGGAGCGGTGGAGGAGAAGTTTATACACCGCTCCTCCACCGCTCCAAAGATGCTGCTTGCAGGACTTTTTCCAACTTCCTGCCAGTGCAGCGCCCCAGTGTGAAAGCCCTCGGGCTTTCACATTGGGGTAGCAGGGGAGGCGTGTTTCAGGCACTATTTTTAGCCCTTTAGCGCCTGAAAAACGCCTCAGTGTGAAAGGGGTCTTAGTATTTTTGTTGGTCTTGATACCTGAGAAATGGTCCCTCATTCTGTCACTTTAACGCAGTGGCAGCTGGTGTTTTTTTTTTGGGGGGGGGGTGGCAAACAACCACCCATCGCCCTCCCTGAGCCCCACGTTTGGCGGTCGGTCTGGCACTTACCCCATCGTGGCGGGTGGCAGGCAGCGTGGTGCCGCGGCTCCGAGTCCAATCCTCCATGGTGGCTTCCAGCTCCTCCCCTACTTCTCCTAAGCGTCCAATAGGATTGCCTGTCCTTTTAGCCAATCGGGTGGCCGGTGTCAAAACCCGCTTCCTGATTGGCTTGGAGGAAGATAAGTGTTACAACAGCGAATATTGATTCACTGTTGTAATACACCTGGGTGAGCTCGGAGCACACTCTCTGCGACCCAAGCCCACCCTATATTGAAGCCTATTAGAGCCTCTGGCTCTAATCGGCGCTTCAAAAAAACAGCCCCTCCACATTGGAATCCTGAAAGGGGTCAGGACACATGGATAGGGGAGGTGGCGATGGACGGGGGGGGGGGGGGGCAGCGCCCGTGTGCCCTTAATGGACAGGCCGCCCCTGCTTAAACGTCTTGTAGTTCTATCCACATATTGCATGTTGCATAGATACCAGGCCAGTGATACAACAGAAAGCAGTGGTCTCATTTCTTAATCTGTGTGTATATTAGGAAAGTTATTGAGAAGCCTGCAAAAAATATAAGCGTAAAAAATTCAATTTCAGCGTTCCGCAGGTAAACGAAAAAACTGGAATTTATTCCCCGGACTGTAGAACAGATTGGCCACAGATGTTAGTGAAATACAAGCTGCCTCTTTCCACTGCTGAGATTAAAATGAAACCAGGAAGGCACGGGGCCCGGCATCAGAGAAGGGATTTTGACAATGTAGCTGTCAGGACGGAGGTTGACGATGCTGAACAAATCCATAGCAGGTGATCAGTGAGTGAAAAGGTTAATTTATTTCTTTTCTCAGCTATGAATGAAGAATTCTACCCCGGCTTGATACTTACAAGCCTTTTAAAAATCGAATAAAGGCCATTCAATAGACTGATGGGTTACACGGCTTTCAGGATAATATACATGAAATGCTGTTCTGCTGAAGGATCTATATATGCTAATGTCAGGGTGACCGCAGATTAGCTGGAGCAGGCTCACACGGACTATACTGTGCTCTCATGTATGGGCTTATATGACAAAGCAATGCAAAGAGTAGTGAGCATGTGCAGAGCGAAGTGCTAAGGAGCAAACGATTTGATTTCTGTTTGCTGCTTTATATCCGTGAACAATTAATTCTGATTGGATGCAGTGGGTTTACTGCACGTTCCACTTTCCTTCATCATGGTGGCAAAGAGCCTGTTAACAATAAAAAAATGATTACAATTTATAGTTTTCCATAGCAACAGCATTTTCTAGTAAAAAATAAAGTGCGCCTGTCACACATGGTGAAACGTACATTTGGTCAATTAGTATGAAGCACTAAGGGTAACAAAGGCCACGTTCACACTTGGCGATTTGGAATCGTGGGTAGAACTGCCACGATTCTGCCCACGAAATCACGTGGCAATTGATGCAAAATGCACACCGCGTATTTGGGTGCCATTATTCCAAATGGCACCCCAAATGCAATGTGGTTTTGCCGCGACTGTCGCGCAACAGACTCATGCTGCAGTCACAGCAGAATGCAACTTTAAAAATCGCACATTAGATATTGGGCAGATATAAACTACGTAATGTATCCCGTCTCCAGCAATTAAACTGGTTGTAAGCCTCTGAAATGAAAAATGAACAAAGCATATTCCTCCACAGTATGTACTTGCCCCTATCCAAAGCACATAGTGTGATTTCTGTCTACTCTCTCATTCCTCTGCTATCTGCATGAGTCTCCTCTGACAGTCTATGCCGATACCAGACAATCCGGGGAGATGGCTCAGTAAATGATGCCGTGGAACATCAACTACTCCTCTGAAATCTGCAGTCTCTGCCTAAAGTCAGCATGGAGTATGTTAGCAGAGGATTCTACAGCAGATATGTATTCATCTATCTTTATCTCTTTCGTTTATCCCCCCCCACCATCACCACCACTGCCTCTCTTTCTCTTTCCCTCAAATACCTTTTTATTACCCCCTCTCTATTTATCTTTTTTATCCCTCTCTCTTATTCTTTCCATTTTCACCATTCGTTGCCCCAGTCTCTTGTCCTAACTTTTCATCCCTCTTTCTTACTACCTCCCCTTTTATTCTCTCTCCTCCTCCCAATCCCCTTTTTTCTCGCCTTTCCTCTCCCTCTCCTTCTCCCTCTCCTTTCTTCTCCTCTTCTCTTCCCTCCTCTCCACTCCTTCTCCATCTCCCTCTCCACTTCTTCTTCCTCAACCTCCCCTCTCCCTCTCTTCTCCCTCTCCCTCTCCTCCTCCCCTTCTCCCTCTCACTTTCCACTCCTTCTCTCTCAACCTCCACTCTCCTCCTCTCCTTCTTCTTCTCCCTCTCCCTCTTCCTCTCTTCTCCCTTTCTTCTCCCTCTCCTCCTCTCCTTCTCCTTCTTCTCCTTCTCCCCCTCCTCTCCTTCTCTCTCCCCTCTCCTTCTCCTCTCCTTCTTCTTCTTCCTCTCCCTCTCCTCTCCCTCTACCTCTCTTCTTCCTCTCCTCCTCTCCTTCTCCTTCTCCCTCTCCTCTTCTTCTCCTTCTCCCTCTCCTCTTCTTCTCCCTCTCCTCCTCTCTTTCTCCCTCTCCTCCTCTCTTTCTCCTCTCCTTCTTCTCCCTCTCCCTCTCTTCTTCCTCTCCCTCTCCTCTCCCTCTCTTCTTCCTCTCCCTCTCCTCTTCTTCTCCCTTTCCCTCTCCACTCCTCCCTCTCCTCTCCTTCTCCTCTCCTTCTTCTTCTCCCTCTGCAGTTATTATTTCTTGCGCTATAAACAAAAGAAGAGCGACAATTTTGAAAAACCGCATTATTTTTTACTTTTTGCTATAAAAAATATCCACCGAAAATATATAAAAAAAATATTTTTTTACTCAGTTTAGGCTGATATGTATTCTATGTATTCGCAATAAGCATATATTGATTGGTTTGCGCAAAAGTTATAGCGTCTACAAAATAGGGGATAGATGTATAGCATTTTTTATTATTATTATTTTTTTACTAGTAATGGCGGCAATCTGCGTTTTTTATCGTGACGGCGACATTATGGCGGACACATCGGACAACTTCGACATATTTTTGGAACCATTGGCATTAATACAGCGATCAGTGCGATTAAAAATGCATTGATTACTGTAAAAATGTCACTGGCAGTGAATGGGGTTAACACTAGGAGGCGGTGAAGGGGTTAACTGTGTTCCCTGGGAGGTGATTCTAACTGAAGGGGGAGGGGACTAACTAGAGGAAGTGACGGATCATGGTTCCTAGCTAATAGGAACACACGATCTGTCCCTCCTGTCAGAACAGAACAGGGAAGTGTGTGTTTACTCGTCCCTGTTCTGTGGCTCCTGGTCACAATCGCTCATGGC
This sequence comes from Lithobates septentrionalis, assembly GCA_037952835.1. Classification (NCBI taxonomy): domain Eukaryota; kingdom Metazoa; phylum Chordata; class Amphibia; order Anura; family Ranidae; genus Lithobates; species Lithobates septentrionalis. The sequence continues at coordinate 267,115 of JBBDGP010003747.1, forward strand.
CGCCGGTCATCGCGACCGTCGGCCGCGAGCATCGGCACCCCCGCTGTGCAGCGGGTGCGCGCACCTGCTATCCGGACCCCGCGAGCCCACGTACAGTTACATGGTTTCGCGCAGGGGAGCCAACCTGGCGCAGTAAAACTGCGGCGGCTGGTCCGGAAGCGGTTAAACAGCTATGAAGACAGTGAGATAAGCGTGTGTAGAACAAATGGAAAGCTGTTTTATTTTTGCAAAAGAAGTACATTAATGCTATATTGGTACACAGGGGAACTTAAAAATAAAAAAAAATAAAAAATGAACAAAGGTGAACTTAGCATTTAGACCCCTTTCATACTGCCAACGTTTTTCAGGCGCTACAGCGCTAAAAATAGCGCCTGTATAGCGCCTGAAAAAAGCGGCTCCTTTCACTCCAGTGTGAAACTCCGAGGACTTTCACACTGGAGCGGTGCGCTGGCAGGGCGTCACAAAAAGTCCTGCCAGCAGATTCTTTGGAGCGGTGAAGGAGCAGTGAACTCACTGCTCCTCCACCGCTGCTCCCCACTGAAATCAATGGGGCAGCACTGTGATACCACCGGCAAAACGCAGCTCCGGCGGCGTTTTGCAGGCGGACCTAACCCCTTTATGGCCGCTAGCCGAATAGCGCCGCTAAAACGACAGTAAAGCGGCGCTAAAAATAGTGCTGATTTACAGCCGACGTCCCCCCCGCGGCTCGGTGTGAAAGGGCTCTAAAAGGTAATGTGCGTGGCATCCCAAAACTTTTGACAATATAGTGTATGTATTTTAAAGCACATAATGAAAGGAAGTTCTTAATGGATGTATAAAAAGTTTTTATCCAATATCATGGTTTGAAGTACAGTATAGAGAATCATCTGGTACAGTAACACACATCTTATTCCCCAGTGCAGTAACAAACACATATTAATACACATAGTTAGGTTACATAATGTTACATAAATAGCAAGCCCCGACGCGTTTCGACCTGTATATGGTCTCTTCAGGGGGACAGTTGGATCTAAAAAAGAATTACATAAATTAAATTCAAATAGATAAATATATATATTATTGTGCATCACTTGGATTAAACCAAGATAATGAGTCTTTACCGCTAAGTGCATAATGCACTCCTCTCCATTTAGGCCATCGTTGTTGTTGTTTTTTTTTTTTTTTTTTCACACACACACCTTTCTCCCTCTTTTTCACCCATTTCATCCTTCTTATTTACCTATCCATTATAATAGACCTACCATACCACTGCATTGTTGGATCACACGATCATTAAATTTTGTCGATTACATTTATGGGATGGAATTAACATCTCAATATATTTACATAGTAAAAATCCTATCCAACGCCAGTCTCCACATAGACAAATTGGAAACACTCAGTACATTACCAAGTTAATTATTAAACTTCCTCTAACTAATACATGGCTATTCTTGGGTTTCTGTTGCAGGTGTGGGCTCCTCCCCCTCATCTCCCCTCCCCCCTCCCGGGGGGCGCGCTAAGTGTGGCTCCTTGTAAGCCCCCTGAGGCTGGCTCTCCTGGGAGAGTGAGGGTGGCCCCCCGAGCCCTCCGGTGTTTCCATTGGCCCTCAGCACATATCCTGGACTAGAGAACACCCATTCCACCACTTAGCGGTAAAGACTCATTATCTTGGTTTAATCCAAGTGATGCACAATAATATATATATTTATCTATTTGAATTTAATTTATGTAATTCTTTTTTAGATCCAACTGTCCCCCTGAAGAGACCATATACAGGTCGAAATGCGTCGGGGCTTGCTATTTATGTAACATTATGTAACCTAACTATGTGTATTAATATGTGTTTGTTACTGCACTGGGGAATAAGATGTGTGTTACTGTACCAGATGATTCTCTATACTGTACTTCAAACCATGATATTGGATAAAAACTTTTTATACATCCATTAAGAACTTCCTTTCATTATGTGCATTGCTGTTTTAAAGCCCCATGGGGAAAATAATTTTTCTTTAATCCAATTTCGGGGTGTGCAGCCTTTCTTGTCTCTTTTTATATGTGTCTTCCTTTTTTCATATTTCAATTTTGGGTGGTTAAACACCCCTCCCCACCTTGACACATTAGAGATAAGACATGGGCTGTGTGTTTCCTTCTCTTCACGTATCCTGCACATTGTTAATCAATTGTTCCCACTCGGTCAATTTTCAACAACCCCATGCATAAGGGGGAATCTAACTTAGACCCCCACACTGCATGATATTCAATTGCCTTATATGGCAATTGCTGACAAACTCTATTTATATTCTACCTATCTCATACTGACATTCGATGCAGGAACGTGGGGACCTGGAACCAACACACAGCCCATGTAAAAAATAAAAAATGTAAAAAATGTAAAAACAAACAAAAAACATACCAGACCATCAACATTTGCTGTGTGCTATGTTGGTGATCCCATAAAGTCAATCATTCATGTCCTACTGACACCATCCCTAGTATTTTGTTTTTGCTTTGAGGGCCGTTTTTTGGACTGGCGGGTGTTGGTGGTGCCCCCTCTCCCTTCTTGGGATGAGTCTGACCCCTCGTGGCTTCCCGGCAGGAAAAGGGGGGGGCATGCGAATTCCTTTGCGTGCCCCGTTTTTTGCTCATCGCTGCAGTTAAGGTGAGCTCTATCCTGCCGGCGGCGTCCCGTGTTCATCTCCGGACGTTTGGCGGAGTGCGCATGCCTGTAAGGGCCCGGCTTGCGCACAACGTCATGACGTCACGCGCATTGCGGCGGAGATGACGACAGTGGTCGGGGCCTGTTGGCCTTCCGGGACGCCGAGGGAGCCACACAGGGGCCGCTCCATCAGCGGTTCCAGCGCCAATCCTTCCGGGTTTTTTTTTTTTTTTTGTTTTTTTTTTCTTGTGGGCGGTGTGGGTGGGGGGTTTGCACCTGCACATGATTATCCCATTTGCCTGAATTTGGATATAAAGGGAGACTGGAGGCCTGACAATCAGATCATGATCTCCTGCAGGCCAGGATGAATGCTACTGCTGCCAGGTTCTTTCTACACTAGAGCCCCTATTTTTGCATGATCGCCACCAAGCTTATCACATTGAACTTTTCAACAAGTCCAGCATTACCTCCAGCCTACACGATTTTTACAACTGATAAGGTAAACTTTTTGTTATTTCACCTTTATTCCACACAGCACTTTCCACCACCCTACATACACATTTTCACATTTTGATTGGCTTTTCACCTAATTTTAGACTTTTTTTACTTTTTAGTTTACTTTTCATTTTTGTTTTCACACAGTAAGCACCATGTCATGTTACCACATCATGCACCACCTCATTCACACTATCCTCCACCACATAATGCACTCCTCTCCATTTAGGCCATCGTTGTTGTTGTTGTTTTGTCTTTTTTTTTTTTCACACACACACCTTTCTCCCTCTTTTTCACCCATTTCATCCTTCTTATTTACCTATCCATTATAATAGACCTACCATACCACTGCATTGTTGGATCACACGATCATTAAATTTTGTCGATTACATTTATGGGATGGAATTAACATCTCAATATATTTACATAGTAAAAACCCTATCCAACGCCAGTCTCCACATAGACAAATTGGAAACACTCAGTACATTACCAAGTTAATTATTAAACTTCCTCTAACTAATACATGGCTATTCTTGGGTTTCTGTTGCAGGTGTGGGCTCCTCCCCCTCATCTCCCCTCCCCCCCCCCCTCCCGGGGGGCGCGCTAAGTGTGGCTCCTTGTAAGCCCCCTGAGGCTGGCTCTCCTGGGAGAGTGAGGGTGGCCCCATTGAGCCCTCCGGTGTTTCCATTGGCCCTCAGCACATATTCTGGACTAGAGAACACCCATTCCACCACTTAGCGGTAAAGACTCATTATCTTGGTTTAATCCAAGTGATGCACAATAATATATATATTTATCTATTTGAATTTAATTTATGTAATTCTTTTTTAGATCCAACTGTCCCCCTGAAGAGACCATATACAGGTCGAAACGCGTCGGGGTTGCTATTTATGTAACATTATGTAACCTAACTATGTGTATTAATATGTGTTTGTTACTGCACTGGGGAATAAGATGTGTGTTACTGTACCAGATGATTCTCTATACTGTACTTCAAACCATGATATTGGATAAAAACTTTTTATACATCCATTAAGAACTTCCTTTCATTATGTGCATTGCTGTTTTAAAGCCCCATGGGGAAAATAATTTTTCTTTAATCCAATTTCGGGGTGTGCAGCCTTTCTTGTCTCTTTTTATATGTGTCTTCCTTTTTTCGTATTTTAAAACACATTTGCCATTACATTACACTGTACATAAACGATTAAAAAATAAAATTAGTCTTTACCAAAGCCTTCTGTACAACCCCAATGGAAATGGAGACCTGGTGGATATTAAAATCAAGTTTGGCAGAATGGGATTGATTTACTAAAGCTCGAAAGTGCAAAATCTGGTGCAGCTGTTCATGGTAGCCAATCAGCCTCTAACTTCAGCTTGTTCAATTAAGCTTTGACAAAAAAAAACCTGGACGCTGATTGGTTTCTATGCACAGCTGCACCAGATTTTGCACTCTCCAGTTTTAGTAAATCAACCCCAACGCGTCTTGTTCCTCTTTGATGTATAATGGCAGCATTACTCCATGTGATAACAGTGTGTAAGAGGACAGTTTTATAATGCTATAAGGGCAATGACAGCTTGACGAATCAGACCCATTACCCCTCTCATCTCCTCTATCTCATTACTCCACTAACTCGCTCCCTCATTACCTCGCTTTCCCCCCATTGTCCACTACTCAGTTTCCCTCTCTGGAGGAATATCATATAAAGTTTACATGTAATTATACATCACAGCATCTAAGGATCGCTAGAAATTGTTTAGACAAGAAAATGATTTTCCATTTGCCCAGAATTGCTTAACTTCCCTGGCGGTATGATTATGTCCGATTTTTGATGCTCAAAGCGGTACATTGTTTTGCATGGAAATTTGGCGTTTTATATTGTAGGCCTGTAATTCTTAGGAATAAGTTGCCAAAAGTCGCACAGAAACTACACTTGGGAATCGGTGCGGCGCCGCAAAGTCGGCATCACACCGATTCAGGCGATGCCATTGCCGGCAATAGGCTGCAAGTGTCATATCGCATGCCAAATCGGCCCAATGTGAATGTGGACTAAAGGATAAGTCCACCTTAATACTAAAATCTCTACATCTACATACATCCACAATCTAACACTAACCTATCTAACCCTGTAAAAAAAGAAATCAGTATACATACCTTTTTTGAAGTCGATCCGCCCCGATTCCACGCTGAGCTGAGACTTTGCTGTGTAGGCGGGTGCAGAGGACACAGCCGACAACGGAAGCCCCATAGTAACTCTAGGGGTGACGTCACTTCCCATTCATTTCACAGCCGTTGTCAGCTGTGTCCTCTGCAGAGCTTCCGCCGCTGGAGACCGGACCCGCTTAAAAAAAGGTATGTATACTGATTTCTTCTTTACAGGGTTAGATAGGTTGGTTAGATAGATCGTGGATGTCTGTAGATGTAGAGATTTAAGTGTTAGGGTGGACTTATCGTTTAAGATAATATTTTTTTTACAAGTAATGGTAAAGACTGAGTACATAACCAGCTACCTAGGAGTCTTCAGGCACAAAGCACCACTGACAGGCTAACTGATATATATTACTAAGCCACACTGAAATGTCTCATACCGCTGTTTAATAGGAAATCATTGTGGCATTATTTGCAAAGCCGCAGAGTAGGAGTTGCTGTCTAATTACTAATTACTCATTTTCGGTCTCCTGGCCCTTCTGCATTCCTGTGTTCTGGTCCCTTTTAACTACCTTAACCAATAGCAGGATGAATGCACATAATTTAGCGTGGAGGCACCGCGCAGACATTGTTCCTTTTGGGGTCAGTATTTTTCGTTGAATCATAGAGCCGAACGCACCGGGTGCTTCTAAAATGCAGCGAGAATGAATAAGGAGGAAGAAAAAGGACAAGTGTTCAGGAAAGAATGAGGCTTTGCGCAAATTGCAAAAAATGGCAAAATGACACAGAATTAGGTTTATCACTGGTCAGGAACACAATGGGCTCGTATTCAACTACTGGAAATGCGGGGAAAAAAAGGAAACTTTAACGTTTTGTCCATCAGACGTGTCCCGCCTGCCTCGGGAAAGATGGTTATAGAATCAATCATGGGAAGTGGAGATGTGAAATGGATGTCTTTAAAGTGAAATCTCAGTTTTGTTTTGAAAATAAGCCCTTATAGGTCAACTCTATGCACAGCAATGATGCTACAAACTATATGTACCTGCTGCTGTTCTGAAGACCTAAATCCAGCTTGGGGGACAAAAAACTAGAAATTCTGTCCTCTGCATCTTTAAAGTGGTTGAAAGTGATTGTAAAGTCTCGTTCTCTCTTTCTATAAAAATTAAAAACATGTTATTCTTACCTCCTGTGTGCAACAGTTTTGCACAGAGCAGCCCAGATCCTCCTCTTCTTGGGTCCCTGGCTTGAGCTCCAGGCCCCTCCCTCCTGTTGAGTGCCCCGCAGCAAGCAGCTTGCTATGGGGGCACCCAAGCCGAACTGCAGCTCCTTGTTTCCATTCAGGCACGGAGCTGCAGTTCGGCCCGACCCCGCCCCCTCTCTCTCCTGATTGGCTAACTGACTTTGATAGCCAATGGCGCCGCTGCTGTGTCTCAGCCAATCAGGAGGCAGTGTCTCGGATGGGACTCGTGGACATCGCTGGACAGAGATGGGCTCCGGTAAGTATTAGGGGTGCTGCACACAGAAGGCTTTTTATCTTAATGCTTAGAATGCATTAAGATTAAAAAAAAAAAAAAACTTCTGCCATTACAACCTTGAAGGCTTTTCACCTTCATGCATTTGATGCATAAAGGTAAAAAACCTTCTCTGTGCAGTCCCTCCTAATTCTTACCTGAGCCCCATCTCGATCCAGTGATGTGCACGAGAGCCTCAGCTCTCCGTGGACTCTCCCTCCTCATTGGCTGAGACAGCATGGCTCCTGCTGCTGTCAGTCACAGCCAGTGAGCCAATGAGGAGAGAGAGGGGGCAGGGCCAAGCCGCAGCTCTGTGTGTGAATGGACACGCAGAGCAGTAGCTCAGGAGCAAGCCTGGTTGGGTGCCCCCAATACAAGCTGCCTGCTCTGGGGGCACTGGGCAGAAGGGAGGGGGCCAGGAGTGTCGGTGGGAGACCCGAGAATGCGGCCGGCTGGTCACAGAGGCAATAAAAGACTAGATTGTCTCTGATTGCCTCTATGAACTTGGAGGGTGAAAGTAAAGGTTTTTAAAAGGTAAAGAAGAGATCTGGGGTCAGATCTAGAAACATAGAAACGTAATGACAGAAAAAGACTGAGTAGTCCATCGAGTCTGCCCATTTTATTTTTTTATTTTTTGGGGGGGGGCGGTATTTATTTATTTATTTTTTCATTAACCTTGTTGTCTGACTATAGATCTATGTTTATCCCAGCATGTTTGAAGCTATTTACTGTTGACAGTTAATCTCTCCATAAAGAGGACCTGTCATCCTTATTTCTATTACAAGGGCTGTTTACATTCCTTGTAATAGGAATAAAAGTAATAATTAAAAAAAATAAGTAAGAAATTTATTAAAGTGCCCTCATCCCTCCATGCTTGCACGCATAAGCAAAGACATACATAAGCCTGCATGCATACGTAAACGTGTGAGGTATCGCTGCAAACGTTAGAGTGAGAACAATAATTTTAGTGCTAGATCTCCTCTGTAACTCTAAACAGGTAACCTGTAAAAATTTTCAAAGCGTCGCCTATGGAGATTTTTACGTCTTATATTTGTCGCCGTTCCACGAGCGTGCGCAATTTTAAAGCATAACATATTAGGTATCTATTTACTCTTCTTAACACCATCTTTTATATCTTACAAGAAAATTGGGGTATATATTGTGTGTTGTTTTTTTTGTTTTTTAATTCATTAAAGTGTATTTTCTCCAAAAAAATTGTGTTTGAAAAACCGCTGCGGAAATACCGTTTGGCAAACAAAATTGCAACAATCGCCATATCATTCCCTAGGGAATCTGCTGAATATATATATGATTTAAACTTGTAAACAAAAAGTGCCAGAAAAAGCCTGGACTTCAAGTGGTTTTACACACCTCCCAACTTTTTGAGATGGGAATGAGGGACACCTATTAGCAAATGTATGTAGGCATAGGACACACCCCTTGCCACACCCCCTTAAAGGAGAATTATACAAAAAAAATGATTAGTTAAACCCACAAGTGCTTTTTTTTTTACCACAACTATTCCTTTATACTAGCTTTTAAAATTTACAAATGCAGCAATTTAGAAATTATAGGAAAAGTTTAGCACTGGGGAACACTTTGTGAAAGATAAATAATGCACTTTATATACAATTATATAGATCGGACCAAAATGAGGGACAAATGAGGAGGAAAGAGGGATAGAGGGACTTTGTTCCAAATCAGGGACAGTCCCACCAAATCAGGGACAGTCCCTCCAAATCAGGGACAGTCCCTCCAATTCAGGGACAGTCCCTCCAAATCAGGGACAGTTGGGAGCTATGGTTTTAAACAGGCATTCCTCATGCCCTGTGAGTTCTCACATGTGGATGTTCAGCAGTGCTGAATACCTTTATACATATGGCAGGGCGCTGACTCTCAGGGCCTAAGGAGGAGCTGCAATATGTTCACTAATTATTTCTATAAATTAGGACGAGACAGCAGAAAGATATCTCATTCTTGGACCCTAGACCTAGCAAGTGATACATCTATCACACATTATGACAACAATCAATGAAACTTCACTATGACCTTTTCCAGTGCTGACAGCCGGTGCATCCCTTGCATATATATGCTGCTTCCAATTCTTAAGATGTCAAGCCTGACAAGACCATAATGTATTAGAAATAGAAGCTGCAATGTATAGTGGTCACTGTGGGTGTCATTAACCACTTCCCGACCGTCCCATAGCAGATTTACATAAACTATATGTGATCTTGCGCCTCCGGCCAATGGATGTCCACCAGCACCCGCCAATCATCAGGACAAGTGGCTGGATGGACCTCTGCCTATGTAAACAAGGCAGAGCTCTGTTCTGACAGCAGGGATGTCATGGATTTTCTTTCCCTGAAAAGCAGGGAATAAAAGCCATCACATCCCTTAGTAAAAGCACTTCACACAGTACACATAAACACTGGCTAGCCAGTGTCATTAGTACAGTGACGGTGCATATTTTTAGCACTGATCACTGTATTAGTGTCACTGGTTCCCACAAAGTGTCAGCTAATGTTGCGCTGCGTGCCGCAATATCGCAGTCCCGCTATAATTTGCTGATCGCCATTACTACCCTGTTTCCCCGAAAATAAGACCTAGCATGATTGTCAGTGATGGCTGCAATATAAGCCCTACCCCCCAAATAAGCCCTACTCTGTTTCCCCGAAAATAAGCCCTACCCTGAAAATAAGACCTACAAGGACTTTAACTAGGGCTTATTTGGGGGGTAGGGCTTATATTGCAGCCATCACCGACAATCACGCTAGGTCTTATTTTCGGGGAAACAGTGTAGTATAAAAAATGTTTTTTTAAATTGCAGTATATAGCCCATCGTTTTTAGATGCTATAACGTTTGCGTAAACCAATCAATATACGCTTATCGGGATTTTTTTACCAAATATATGTAGCAGAATACATATTGGCCTAAAATAATGAAGAAATTCTATTTTTTTTTTTACATTTTTTTATTGGGTGTGTTTTATAGCGGAAAGTAAAAATATTGTTTTTTTTTTTTTTTCAAAATTGTCTTTTTTTGCTTATGGTGGCAAAAATAAAAAAACACAGAGGTGATCAAATGTCACCGAAAAGATAACTCTATTTGTTGCATGACCGTGCAGTTAAAGTAATGCAGTGCCGTATAGCAAAAAAATGGTCTGGTCATGAAGGGGGGTAAATCTTCCGGTGGTTGAGTGGTAAAAAGCCCAACCCCAGCCCAAACCTTTTTTTTTTTTTCTTGGACATAGTAGGAAAGGTGTACAACCTCTCTCAAGTTTGTATTCCTAGTTGGGAAATTTGTATCTTGATGGGTGTCAGGACAGGAAGTGAGGAGAAATCTCCTACAAAGGGACACAGATAGAAATAAAACGTTCAAGTGGATTTCCTCCCCAAACAATAAAAATGCATGGTGTATGCAGCTCTGTGTGCACATGCATAAAAACCATGAAGTAATTTTCTGAATAAATAGTTTATAAAGCCTTGCCTTTTTTCTCCTGCCGCTTCCTGGTTTTCAGTATTAACTGGTAACATAGGCCTGGCCCCACAAGTGCACCCTGGAAAGACTACGCTACCAGTGCCTTCCCAGGTGATCCTATCTTATGCATGCCATGTAACGTTGTTCAATAACAAGTTGCCTAGATCTCGTGTGGCGCATGCGCCGTAAGAGACCTGGCACACCATCATTGGCCTGCCACAGATTATTTTTAAAAATTTGGATGAGGCCCTGAGGCTCTAATTGGCTTCAAAAAAGGGCGGGCTCGGGGCGCAGGGGGAAGCTGCCACCTGGAGGAAGCGCTGCCCGCAACCTAGATGGCGTAAGTGCAGGGCTGGTGACGAAATGACCTACCGACTGACCGAGGTGGGTGGGGGTTGCGGGTAACCGGACCAGGGGTGGGGTGCTCATGACCCGACCAACCAAATGCTGTTGGTGCATTGTTTGCCACCCCCCTCCCAAAAAAAAATACCACCAGCCACCACTGCCTAAATCTAACCCCTAAACTCAACAACAACACCAACCCCAATTCCTGCACCAGGGGCTTCTGCGCAAGCAAGTCAACATCACACAGTGCCAAGATCTTGCCACCAGAAATAAAACTCATTAAAAACGGCTGCAAAAAATAAGGGACAATGAAAAAGTTTCCACAATGCACAAAAATGTGCAAATAAAAAAAAAAGTACCGTGTGTTTTGGTGCGACGCGTTTTAAAAAAAAGGGACTTCTTTTGTGCAATTTGTGGGCAGCCCATGAAAATGAACAGGGTGTCCTAAACACTGCGTGCAAAAACACGCTGGCACCATTGCCCGCTTTTAGGTGTGAATGGAGCCTAAATGCACCAGGATTGGATGGTGCAGCTGCTTCAGGAACACAAAAAAAAAGGTCAAGCAGAGTTTAGATGGTGTAGCTGGCAGACTTGAGACTCCCCCGAGTAATTAAAGGTAATGGGAATAGGAGTCTCAGGCTCGGGGATAGAGAAGCTGTATTATATACTAAAATATACAAATATATACAAAATATTCAAGCTAACAGTGAATATTATAACTGCGTTCTTTTTTTTTTTTTCTTCAGTATTGGAGTGTCTTTAGAGTTAGCGGTATCACATCTCCACTGTGTATTCGTCTTCAGCACTAATGGTCGGTTCTGTGTGGTTAGCAATCAAATCTCTCGTCTCAGGAGCAGTAATGAATGGATGGCGGCGCTTCGCGTTCCATCTGCATTAAACGTCTGCCAATACAGTTACTTTAAGGAATAGTGAAGTTAATGGCCTGCTTCTCTGATAGATGCTTTTCCGTGTCTTCTTCCAGCCGGCTCTCTGTGTGCTCCTACACAACAAATGGCCGCAGGTCCTGGGCGCATAGCAGAAAACCCTCTGCAGATCATTGGAGTAAATGAGCCAGAGAGCGCTGCCTATCCCAGAGCAGAGCAAAGCCTTTCACTGTTTTAATGTGTTTTTACTAGATATATAATTGTAGACTAGGGCTTTACCTGTAATCCATACAAGCTCTAGGCTGGTCTTGAATGATGGTTGTTATGTGGGCTTAAAGTGGACCTAGCATTAGAGATATTTTCCATGAGAAGTACATACATGCTACTTAATGTGGAAGCAGGGTCAGAACAAAGCACTGAATGTACAAAATGCATACCTCCCAACATTTTGAGATGGGAATGAGGGACACCTACTAGCAAATGTATGTAGGCATAGGACACGCCCCTTGCCACACCCCCTTAAAGGAGAATTAACCCAAAAAAAAAAGGTTAATTAAATCCACAAGTGCTTTTTTTTAACCACTATTATTCTTTTATATTGGCTTATAAAATGTACAAATGCAGCAATTTAGAAATTGGATGAAAGGTTTTGCACTGGGAAACACTTTTTGAAAGATAAAAAGTGCATTTTATATACATTTATATAGATCAGACCAAAATGAGGGACAAATGAGGAGGAATGAGGGACAGAGGGACATTGCTCCAAATCGGGAACAGTCCCTCGAAATCAGGTACAGTTGGGAGTTATGCAATATGTAATAGCAAGGGGTGCTGGGGTCTCCTGGAGGGTCTATTGATGCTAGCTGCTGGGGGATCTATTGTTGCTGCCAGGGGTCTGTTCATTGCTGCTGGGGAAATCTATTGTTGCTGGGGGAGGTATATTGCTGCTGGCTGCGGGGGATCTATTTTACTGCTTTTCTTGTTTCCATACACTAATTCCTTAGCACCACAAAATGATACTTATGTAGCCGTCTCCCCATCTTCCAAGGGCCTGATGGTGACCCCCCAGAGCCAGGGAGAACTGACATTCCTCCTCAGGGTGCAGGTTACTAGGCATAGTGGGTGTGGTGCAAGGTGAAGAGATTGGGCGCCAGTCACTTTTTGTAAAAATAAACAAAGAGAGAGTTTAATTTCTCTTAACAGGAACGTTGGGGAGAGAGGGTTTAGGGCACAGGACACCCTTAGGCAAATGCAATAGCAATTAAGGAAAACTCTGCAGACAAAAATAGAATTAGGCAGACAGCAATACAGGAAGAGGGCCTTTAAGCTGAATGCAGCAATCTGTATCTTGTAGCAACCGCTGTCTCCTATAGCCGCAACTTCTCTCACAGTATCCTACTGTAGATCTTCCAGTTTAACTCACAGTAACCCACTGTACATGCTTAAGCTCAGTTCGCCGTCTGTCTCTCTAGACTTCTTGGACTCTCAGCCACCCACTGGATTCCCCGAGCTTCACTCACAGCTAACCGCTGTACGTTATCTTCAAGCTTCACTTACAGCTACCTGCCGTATTCCTTTAAGCTTTACTCACAGCTACCCACTGCCTTTCTGGATGAGTCTCTACTGAAGCTTTCCCACCACTTCACTGACCCCGGCTAGTGAAGCATCTGCTCTGGTACTCCTTCAGAACTTCATCCCTCCCAAACATGCCTCCAGAAACAGGAGTGGTTGTCCCTTTGTGGCAACTACTTCTCCTTTAGTATAGAAAGTCAGCATACTGATCGGCAGATCACTGAGCTACCCCCCCCCCCCCCCCCCGATACAGCACAGAGATCTCTCAATCTTCCACTGACATCCCATTACTGAACAGAGTGGTGACAAGGACAGCCCGGACTGGATGAGAGAGGAGGAGAGGGAGGGACCATACACGGCACAAGGAAGCTCTGCATATACTACACTAGCCTTTCTGTATACCCTAGCCTGTCGATATACACTAGCCTATCTGTATACCCTAACCTGTCTATATACCCTAGCCTGTCTGTATACACTACCCTGTCTATATACTACACTAGCCTGCCTATATACTACCCTAACCTGTCCATATACTACACTAGTCTGTCTATATACCTTAGCCTGTCTATATACTACACTAGCCTGTCTATATACTACCCTAGCCTGTCTATATACTACCCTAGCCTGTCCATATACTACACTAGCCTGTCTATATACCTTAGCCTGTCTATATACCACCCTGCCTGTCTATATACTACCCTTGCCTGTCTATAGACTACATTAGCCTGTCTATATACCATAGCCTGTCTATATACCTTAGCCTGTCTATATACTACACTAGCCTGTCTATATACCTTAGCCTGTCTATATACCCTAGCCTGTCTATATACTACACTAGCCTGTCTATATACCTTAGCCTGTCTATATACCCTAGCCTGTCTATATACCCTACCCTGTCTATATACTACAGTAGCCTGTCTATATACCATAGCCTGTCTTCATTCTACCCTGTCCATATACCCTAGCCTGTCTATATAGTACCCTATCCTGTCTATATACTACCCTAGCCTGTCTATATACTACACTAGCCTGTCTATATACTACACTAGACCTAACCTAGGTTCACGCTTATGTGTTTAGTGCAAAACCTGACTTCCTGATAAATTTAATTTTAGTTTTATGTATCATGATATACAATAATGAATGTGAGGGCCTTTTGATAGGTATGATTTATTTTTATTTTTTTATTTTTTTTGGGGGGGGGGGCAGCATTTGATTCTTGGACCCAGGCAGCACACTGTCTTGGGCCAGCCCTGCTCCTTCTGTATCTCATTGAGATTCTTTAAAACCATTTCGCAAGTCCTAAGGAAGGCCAGGATTTTTTTCCTGAAGCATGTTGGCTGTATTTGATGCTCTTAACCAATAAACATTTCAAAAAGACCTCTGAGTAATATGACCTTTTGCATTAGGTCACGGTGCTCCTCAATCCCAACCCCAGAGTTTATGCTGACCACTCATTGAGATCCAAGCGAAAGCTGCTCAGGACCAGAACAAGGTCCACCTACACTATGGGGTTTATTTGCTAACACTGGAGGGTGAAAAATCTGGTGCATCTCTGCATAGAAACCAATAAGTGAATAATAGTATGCTTGCGTGCTGCTATGTATAACAAATATAATAAAATAAACTAAAATAGAAAATGAAACGAACAGCTGCTACAAAATGGATAAGGGGTGTAAATGGTGCGCTTATTCAATTAACATACCATAAGTGTATAAAACCTTAGTGTACACAGTGATCAATCCATCACATAATCCATCAACCTTCAATGAATGTAGATATAAAAAAAAAAATGTTATAAGGATTAAAAAATATATATAAATAAGAAAAAATGTCTAAGTGCAAAAACAATTAGTTCAAGTCCATAACATGATTAGACATCAACCATATCGAGTGAAGAAAATAAATAAATGAATCCAGTGAAGAAATATTGCATCCACCGCCACCAATAGGTAAAATGACCACTCACCTCAGGTAATCACGATAAGGTCAAACAAAGTTGGACACGTGAGGAAGTCATATGACCAGTGACGCAATGCGTCAGGTGGAGCCTGTGATGTCATTTCCTGTGTTTACAGTGTACGGAAGTGTGATGAGGAGGCGATTTGTTTCTCCTGCATATCGTCATATCGGATGTTGTTTTTCTGTAATGTAAGCAGATATCTTTTAAATTTACTACATTTTATTGGCTATATTGCGCTATGGTGTTCTTGTGCCTTCTGAGTATTTGCGGACCGTGAACCATGGATTTGGAGTCTCACAGCAGATATCGTGGAGTTGTGCAGCGTGGTGCCCAGCAGATATCTTCTTGGTTACCAAAAGCTTTGTTTGACCTTATGGTCATTACCTGAGGTGAGCGGCCATTTCATCTATTGGTGGCGGTGGATGCAGTATTTCTTCACTGGATTCATTTCGTTTTTTCTTCACTCAATATAGTTGATGTCTAATCACGTAATGGACTGGAACTAATTGTTTTTGCACTTGGACATTTTTCCTTATTTATATATTTTTTTTTATCTTTATAACATTTTTTCATATCTACGATCACTGAAGGTTGATGGTTTATGTGTTTGATTGATCACTGTGTACACGTAAAGATTTATACACTTATGGTATGTTAATTGAATAAGCGCACCATTTACACCCCTTATCCATAGAAACCAATAGGCTTCCAGATTTGTTTGTCAAAGCTTAATTGAAAAAAATGAAGTTAGAAGCTGATTGGCCACCATGCACAGCTGCACCAGATTTTGCACTCTCCGGTTTTAGTAAATAAACCCCTCTACCT
This sequence comes from Lithobates septentrionalis, assembly GCA_037952835.1. Taxonomy (NCBI): domain Eukaryota; kingdom Metazoa; phylum Chordata; class Amphibia; order Anura; family Ranidae; genus Lithobates; species Lithobates septentrionalis. The sequence continues at coordinate 282,975 of JBBDGP010003747.1, forward strand.
TCATCATGTATCGGCTTCTCTGTAGTAGGTGCACTCCATTGTTTAGCCATCAGAACCAAGCCTAGCCTCTGTTATTCCAGTGCTATCACACACACGTTAGGCAAAGTCATCTGACTGGAGCTCAAAGACAGATTTTTCATAATAAAAGGTGGAACTTTTATGAAAAAGGATAACTGTTGCCACATATTGTGAACTGTCGGGAACATATTCATGAGCTTAAAGTTATTTAAGAGTTTGAGGGAAGCCATAATATTAAGTACATAAAACAGTATAAATTGAGTGTAAAATAGAAAAATACATATGCAGAGGTTGCCTTTAGTGAAAACCGCATTTCAAATTGATCAGTAGAGCCATTAATATAGGTATCTGACTTTATATAGAATCTTCCCATAAGAGAGTCTGGTGCCTCCCTTGAAAAATCTCCCGAGTGGCCATCGAGACTTTCCATAATTATTGGCGACCAATATGTAGGGTTGGAAGGCAGATGTGGATAGGACCAAGTTGGACTTTTACAAGAAAAGTTGAGATTTGCATATAATTCTAGCTGTATTTCATAATCTACTGATTTATTTGGTAGGTAGTTTCCCCTAATGGTAACCTCTTCTGGATTTTTCCATCCCATTCTAAAGCTGTCCATATACTAGTAGAATTTTGTTTGCAATTTTTCATTTTAAGAAAGTTAATTTGATTTTTCTAATCGTTAGAGGGGTCACATCAACAGTTGTTTTCAACTGTAGGGATGAGACGGTTTGAAGGAGCGTGATGGAAAATGTTGTGGTTCATGGTTCCCTTTTGGAAAGTCCATTTACTTTGAAATTTAAAGCCAACAAAATGTTCGAATAACATTCATCAAGCATCAAATGTACTGAGAATTTTTGTACGAATGTTCATAAAAGAATCTAATAGTGTAAACCCAGTTTTAGTTTTGATTGCCTGGGCCTGTGACAGGTTCACTTTAAAGAGACTTATACTTTTTAAAATTACTGACTCATTTAGTTGCAAGAATTTCTAATGGAGCTACCAGAGACATTAGAATTGATCTTTTCTTGAGAGCCAGACCTAATTAAGTTTGTACCTTCCCACCTCTTTTTTGCCCAAACTTTTGCCTGGAAGTCATCCCTCTTTTAACCTGGTGTAACCTACTTATTTCAAAAGAAGGATGTCAATGAAGAACTCCATCAATAGGCCACTTACAGTTGCTCATTTAGACACTCTTAAGACATGGAGTTCTGCCAGGCTACATATTGGTTCAGGAGGGCCTGTACTTTCCTTAGACATAAATTGCTTCTATTCAGTTCTTATTGATTTCTGAAGTGGAGCCTCTGAGGATATGACCACAAATAATTGCGAGAACTCCCCAAGGAGCGGGGGGGGGGGGGGGGGGCTGGGGAATCTGAATTACCAAGTCCAGAATGAACAAGACAAATTTGTTTGGCCAATTCAGGATGCATGTGGAGGTTACAAACTGGGAACCTGCAGGAAACATTAATCAGTCGTTCGCAAAGGCTTGCTGGACCTACAAAAAAATTAGAAGAGCATCACTTTGCGGTCTTTGATGAATGACCCCGGAATTTTTAGTCGACATTGCAAATTCAAAGCTGAAACCCAGAATAAACAACCTGAAAATAAGAGAGAAGGTGCTGAATGCAGATAAACTTGGGGATCTCTTGGTGGACCTGGAGTGATAAACAGAAAATAAGGATAAGCCTTAAAGCTGAGCTAGAACAATCAGCTAAATACACTATAGAAATGTTATATATATATATATATATATATATATATATATATATATATATATATATTCTATAAATCTACCAGTAAAGTTGCAATCCTGTTCAGACAGTCTTGGGATCCAACTAGCCCTTCAACACTACATACATAGCCGAGAGGAGACTTATTTTCTTTATTACAGATAAGGAATACGGATGGGTCACCAAGCTCCACCTAACCCAGGATCCACATTGTATATTTTACAAGTATTGGAGGGCCAAAAAAAAATCTGTTTCATATACTGTATAAATGAATAACATTTATATTAATGAATAACTCTCCATAAAATAACTTCAAATGAGAAGCCCCCCATCACATCAGAAGTCCCCCCTTCACATTAGAGTCCCCCTTTCACAACAGAAACCCCCTATCACTTCAGAGGCCTTCTTATATCAAAGCTTCCCTTACATCAGGGTCCCTATCAGAGTTACCCTATACATCAGGGTCCCCATCAGAGTCCCCCTTTACATCAGGATCCCCATCCGAAGCGGAGACCAACCAATATGAATGCTCAGTCTGTGCATTGAGTCTGAGGATATGACAGACCCTAGCTGCAGGCTGGATAAAATCTCATAGCGGGCCAAATGTGGCCCCTGGGACATAGTTTGGAGGCCCCTTCCCTTGTCAACTGATTTGAGAAAAAAGCTCAGCTTTTGAATTATTGGATTGTTTCCCATAGTTTTTTTTATATTTATTTGAGTTCAGTTTAAAAACAGCTAGGTCACACAGCTAAGAATATAATTTCATATCTACACAGCATATCGGTGCTATCATATGTACTGTATGTTTTAATGATAAAAATGTGTTTGCCCATTTAAGACAGAAAAACTAAAAAGAAAATGAGATCTTCACAATCGATAGTTTCCCATTTTCCTTTGTTTTCTCTAGAATGGTATGGACACAGGGTCTGCTCACACTGTACCGTTGCAATGCACTACAACGTATGTGCACTTAGTCCAAAAAGTAGAAGTAAACTTCCAACATTAAATTTTACCTATAGGTAAGCCTATAATAAGGCTTAACTATAGGTAGTGTAAATATCTCCTAAACGTGCACCGTTTAGGCGATATTTACTGTACATGCACCGAGTGACATCACTGGCTCATGCGCTCTGAAGGAACGCATGCGTGGGAGTGACGTCATTGCGGCCCCAGCCAGTCACAGAGCTGGAGTCCTCAGACCCGGAAGCAAGACGGGTAAAGATGAAAGCGGCCTCCAGCAATGACATTGCATCGCTGGAATACTTTGTTTTCAGGTAAGTTTCATATAATGTGCTAGTATGCAGTGTATACTAGCACAATATGGATTTACCTTTCAGGTAAGAAGAAAAAAAAAACGTCCAACCACTTTAAACTAAAGCAGTGTTCATATGTCTGCGCTGTTTTGCAGCTGGATTTGGATGATATAACCTGTCCATTTGACAAGAATGATGGCCACAACATTTGGCCAGTAAAATAATACAGATAAATAGTCACATAATAACATAGTAGAGTCCAGCTAGTAGCATGAGGTTCAGTAACTGTTAGAGGGGTTAGTTGCCAAACTGTATCGGGTGGCCAGCTAAACAGTTGAGCAATGAATGGTCGTATACCTAGTAATGCATGAAGGGGGGAGGCCCTGGTATGGATTAGTGGAAAGATGTGACGTCAATTGGAGTGGCTATATGATAGCAATCTAGTTAAATACTCTAGCAACCTCTGGAGGAACCTTGGTTGAGAATGGTTGCCTTAGATCCTTTGTTATGCCTGATCTTAAGCAACTATTCTCAAACTGAATCTTTTTAGCTACCTCTAAGGAAGCAGGAGAATACTTCCCAAAGACCATAAGTGTATGGAGCATTCTGAGTTGATTGATGGCTAACACGGTACAAGACTACTACTGCTAAAATGTATTAAACACTTAAGCTCTAAGCTACCTACCAGAACTGTTTTTGAGTTTAGTTGGGGACTTTTCTCTGGTATAATAGCAGGGGGGGAAGGTACATTTGTCACAGCCCATAGGTCCAAATTCTCTAAATGGTATGGATATTTATTAATATGTGTGGATGTGGGAAGCGCCGCTGGGAGGAGAAGATTGGGTCCCCTGATGTTCCAAATTACTGGACATTTAAACAAGATAATTTATGACAGATAAAATAAATATAGTGTCCTGGAATGTCAGGGGACTCAATAACAAGTTCAAGAGGGCCTCAGTCTTTCGTTACTTAAAACATTACAAACCTCATGTGGTGGTACTGCAGGAGACACATCTAGAGGGAAGCAGGGTGATGGCCCTACGTAAAAGGTGGATACAAAGAGCAGTCCATTCCACATATTCCACGTTTGCAAGAGGAGTGTCCATTCTCATTAGTAGATCTGTCTCTTGCACTATTCACCATGTAATTACCGATCCTGAGGGCAGGTATGCTGCAGTGATAATGGATATTTTTAATAGTCAAATGTTATTAATAACTGTATATGTGCCCCCACCTTTCCAAGTCCAAATTCTATATGACATGGTAACAAGACTGGCACAATTTTTACACTTGCCCCTGGTGGTGATGGGGGATTTCAATGCTGTGTTACATGCGGCCTTGGACTCCTCCAACCCAGGCAGGACAAGCTCGGAAGAACTGAAGAGTTGGGCCATCACGGTTGGACTAGAGGAGATATGGAGATGGAAACATCCGGCTGAAAAATGTTTCTCCCATATTTCAACAGCACATGGCTCTTCAGCGAGAATAGACTTAGCTTTTGGTAATAACACCATGTTACAATATGTGTCTAGTATAGAGTACATAGCTGGGGGTCTGTCGGACCACAATCCCCTCCTCCTCACCTTAGCCGTGGGTACGAAGGGGGAGAGAGGGAGTTGGCGCCTGTCTCCAGAATGGTTGCAATACGAACAGGTTGCTGCCCAGCTGGAGGAGGCGACAAAAAACTACTGGCAGTGCAATGTCGAGTCGGCAGAGCCACCAATAGTCTGGGACGCCTATAAGGCAATAGTAAGAGGGGAATCCATATCGGCTATCAAGACAGCCAGGGTAAATGAAAATGAGGAATATAAAAATATCCAACAGGAAGAAAATGAACGGGCCAAGGCATATGCAGCAACCCCTTCGAGGGAATTGTTTGAATCCCTCCTTGAGGTCAGAAGACGTCTGTCACTGCAGGTTAAAGGAATGACAAAATTAGAGGAATCCCAGAGGGCACATAAAATTTTCGCTGAGGGAGATAAAAATGGGAAGCTCCTGGCCATGCTGGTAGCAGATCACCCTCCGATGGCTTACACCCCAATTATCAAAAATGGGAATGGAGAGCTGGTCAGTGATCCGGTACTTATCATGCAGGAATTTGTGGAATTTTTTTCGTCGTTGTATTCTCCCATTCCTCCTTATGACAGGGAGGAGTTGGACAATGTAATGCGAAATCTACCGATACCTAGATTATCGGAGGAGGACTGCAACATTCTGGAAGCTAAAATAACAAAAAAAGAAATAGAGGCCGCAATATGCGCCTTTCCGCCCAATAAGGCCCCCGGGCCGGATGGTATACCGGCGGACTTTTACAGGGCCAACATTGAACAATTAGCAGGTAGATTCAATTGGCTATTGGAACATTGTCTAGAGCACTCCTCCCTACCTGACTCAATGATGGAAGGCTATATGATTCTCATACCAAAACCTGGGAAGGATCTGACAGAATGTGCATCATATCGTCCAATTGCCCTTTTAAATTCAGACCTAAAAATCTTAACTAAAGTACTAGCAACCAGACTGGCCCAGGTTATACAGACTATAGTGAATATAGACCAAACCGGCTTCATGCCAGGAAAATCGACCGACACAAATCTTAGGAGACTGTTTACACATCTACAGCTTCCCCCCACGGACACTGAATCAAAAATAGTGGTATCTCTCGATATAGCAAAGGCCTTTGATTCGGTAGATTGGCAATTCATGAACAAGGTGTTAGAGGTCATGGGATTTGGACCACAATTTCGAAAATGGGTTTCACTGCTATATAGTAAACCCAAGGTGGCGATTCGTATGGGTAGGAGGGTGTCTCCTTTTTTTGAAATAGGAAGGGGCACGAGGCAAGGGTGCCCTTTGTCCCCCTTCCTTTTCGCTCTTGTGATAGAGCCATTAGCCATTGCCTTAAGGGTCTCCGGGAGGGTTCAAGACATTAAAGTGGGCACCATACACGAAACAGTTGCACTTTATGCAGATGATATGCTCCTGTTTCTGTCAGACCCGAAAAACTCACTATCTGTGGTACTGGAAATCCTGGATGATTTTGCAAGGTTTTCGGGGCTACAAGTGAATTGGAACAAGTCCTCAATACTCCCTTTAGATGAGAGAGCAAGGGAAGGGGTTGACCCCGATCTGCCACTACAATGGGTAACGTCTATGAAATACCTTGGGGTAAAGATCACAGCAAAAATAGAAGATTACATGCCCCTTAATGTTATTCCACTGATAGCCTTCCTCAAACAAAAAACGCAGGCGTGGTCCAGACTTCCATTGTCTTTGATAGGCAGGATCAGCCTACTCAAAATGAAGGTCCTGCCGGTAATATTGTACTTTTTGAGGCATGCTCCAGTGTGGATACCAAAATCTTTCTTTCGGCAACTAGACGGTATAGTGGGCTCCTTTTTGTGGGCTCCCAAACTTCCCAGGGTTGGGATTAAGGTACTTCAGGAACCAGCAGACGAGGGGGGCCTGGCCCTCCCAGATTGGCATAAGTACTACCTGGCAGGGCAGATGGTTTTTGCCTGCAGATGGCTAATAATGGACGAAGGGGACGCTGCCACGGTGTTGGAGGCGGCTCACCTGGGGTCATATGAAAGTTTGCGTATGGCATTGTTTAGGGGGCTTAGATCTGAACTACCATTGACTTTATCTATGAAGGCTACAATAAAAGCATGGGACATGGCGATACATTTGGCATCCCCAAGCTATCTGGGTCATTCACCCACAACGCCGCTGTGGATGAATCCTGTACTACAGCACTTCTACAACTTGCCTGACCCCATGATATGGGCAATAAAGGGGATTAAGACATTAGGAGACATAACAGCTTTTGGAGATCTCCTGACGTTCCCTCAGCTAAAATTAAGACACAATTTAGAAAACGCCTATCTATTCCGTTACTTACAACTTCGACATGCCTATCAGTCGCAATTCAGGGTACGTAAAGTAGAGTCTTTGACATCCACTCTTGAGTCAATGCTATCAGAGGAGGCTCTGGACAAACCCCTCTCCAAATCATACAAAGAATTTTTTAAAAGTACACCAAAAGCTATCACAAAGATCAGAAGTAAATGGGAAATGGAAGTTCCGGAGCTCCAGGGGGAGGACTGGGAGGAGATATGGGATCAACCATTTAAGCATTTGGTATCAGCCAGAGATAGGCTGATTCAATTCAAATTCCTTCACAGGTGCTATTACACGCCAGCAAGACTAGGAAAAATTTATGGGCTGACTTCAGCGGAGTGCTGGAGATGCACTTTTTCCCCGGCAGACGGCAGCCACATTTTCTGGACCTGCCCGCAAATAAAGAGATATTGGGAGGGGGTCCTCTCATGCGTCTCGGACCTCCTCACAATACCTATTCCACTGAGTATTAAGGTGTGCCTGCTGGGTTTGGTTCAGGAGGTGGTGCAGACTAGAGCCTTAAGAACACTGCTCAATATTCTGCTTTTCTACGCCAAAAAGGCCATCCTACTAAAATGGAAGGACCCCCAAGCGCCAGATGTCGCATTTTGGAAAAAGTTGGTAAACAATATGATGCCTTATTATAAATCTACGTATCAAGCTAGAGGTTGTAAAAATAAATTTAACAAGGTATGGCAGGCATGGTATGGAGATGAAAATACACTAGGCTAATCAAAATAATACGTGATTAACAACGACAGGTAGAGGGTAACTTACTAATGCGAGGTAACGCCAATTAACATAGAACCAGGAGGATTGATTGGAAAGCGAGGGATTGGGGAATTACATTGTAATAAATCACTCTGACCCGGCGGTGCAACAACTTTATGTAACAATTTTATTTTACAGGAGCTATTAAGTATACGCTAGCTACTTGAATTAGACTTGGGCTGTGACAGGGAGGGAGGGGGGAGGGGGATTCCAGGGGGAGGGAAGAGGGAACTAGGGGGTAAGACTCGTTGTTGGGCCCTGCGAGGCCAAATCTGGGCTCTGTCATGTTGGCAGCCTAGAGGTTGTTGTATAAATGAAAACTTCAATAAAAAGAATTTAAAAAAAAAAAAAAAAAAAATACTTAAGCTCTATAAGGTTTTACCCCCTTCATGACAAGGGCATTGTTTGCTATTCAGCACTGCACTACTTTAACTGGTAATTAGCGGTCATCCAACGCTGTACCCAAATTAAATTTATATATTTTTTTTTAACACAAATAGAGCTTTCTTTTGATGGTATTTAATCACCACTGGTATTTTATTAATTATATATTAATTTTTATTATATTAAAACGAAAAAAGAAATACAATATTTTTTACTTACTGCTATAAAACATATCCAATTTAAAAAAAAAATTCTTCAAAAACTTAGGCCAAAATGTATTCTGCTACATATCTTTAGTTAAATAAAAAATCACAGTAAGTGTATATTGATTGGTTTGCTTGAAAGTGTTACTATTTCCGACACACAAAGTTTGAGAGCTTGCTATAAAATTTTCCGACAACAAAATCCGTTGTCGGAAATTCCGATCGCGTGTACACAAATCCGACGCACAAAATTCCAAGCATGCTCGGAATCAAGCAGAAGAGCCGCACTGGCTATTGAACTGCATTTTTCTCGTCTCGTCGTACGTGTTGACGTTCGGAATTTCCGACAACATTTGTGTGACCGTGTGTATGCAAGACAAGTTTGAGCCAACATCCGTCGGAAATAAATCCAGGATTTTGTTGTCGGAATGTCCGATCATGTGTACGCGGCATAAGGATTATCACTAACCAGATTAAGTTGCCCTGCTTATCATGCCACGCATGCTCAGAATAAATTAAGAGAAGAAAGCTATTGGCTACTGCCCCGTTTATAGTCCCGATGTACGTGTTTTACGTCACCACGTTTAGAACGATCGGATTTTCCGACAACTTTATGTGACTATGTGTATGCAAGACAAGTTTGAGCCAACATCCGTCAGAAAAAAAACATGGATTTTGTTGTCGGAATGTCCAATCAATGTCCGACCGTGTGTACAGGGCATTAGGGTCTACAAGCTATGGTATATATACTGGAAATTTTTTTTATACTACTAATGGTGGTGATCAGCACCTTATAGTGGGACTGTGATAGTGCAGCGGGCAATATGACACTAATGCCGCGTACACACGAGCGGACTTTACGGCAGACTTAGCCCGGCGGACGGGATTTGGTCGGACAATTCGATCGTGTGTGGGCTCCAGCGGACTTTGTTTTCTCAAAAGTTGGACGGACTTAGATTTGAAACATGTTTTAAATGAATCCGTCGAAATCGAGTACGGCCGAAAAGTCCGCTCATCTGTATGCTAGTTCGACGGACAAAAAGCCACGCTAGGGCAGCTATTGGCTACTGGCTATGAACTTCCTTATTTTAGTCCGGTCCTACGTCATCACGTACGAATTTGACGGACTTTGGTGGATTGTGTGTAGGCAAGTCCGTTCATTCAGAAAGTCCGTCGTAAAGTCTGTCGAAAAGTCAGCCGAGCAAAGTCTGCCGTAAAGTCCGCTCGTGTGTACGCGGCATAACTGACACTAGGTGGGAACTGAGTAACTGCCACTGACATCACCAGTAATATAGTGATCAATAATAATACTATACACTGTCACTGTACTAATGACACTCCTGGGAGGGGATTAACATCTAGGGGTAATCTAAGGGTTAATTGTGTGCCTAGCAATGTGTAATTTGTCAAGTGTGTGCTGCTTTTACTAACAGATGTGGCTGTGCTTTCTCCCTGCTTTGCAGGGAGAAAACACAGCCACATCGCTGCTCCGTGTACAGAGCCCTGTGTTGTTAGTAAACACAGGGCTCTGTACTGTGATTTGCTAAGCCGATCAGCAGGTACCAGCCATAAAGCATTGGCTGGGACCTGCTAACCGACTTATGCTGTAGCAAATTACAGCACGCGCAGTCCCCCCCCCCCCCTATCCGGAAATACTACCCCTACCCGGAAATGCACGCGCCCCCCTACCCCCTACCCGAGTTGCATAAATTTGTGTCAGGAGTCTGTGTTTGCCTGGAGCTTAGCTTTAAATCTAAATCATTATTAATAAATGGCAAATATGAATTCCAAAAAGTGTTTCAAATGCAGGTTGAAGTGATTTATATTACCAGTCATGGAGGAAGTTGTGCTATCACCTGCTAGAGCGGTATTAGCTAAGTGCAAAGGATAAAAGTTTTCTATTACCCTCTGTTAGCTCTTAATTCTCAAGTATATTAGAGGAGGCGACCCCAACGGAGCCCAAACTTAAAAGAGATGTACAGGAGGTAAATAGATTTTGTCTGAGAGACAGCGGATCTTAAAATTAAAAGTGTTTGCCAGAGCAGGTGGGTGGCTGGGGAGAAGGATTTTCATTAAACATAATGCCAGCCACTGATTCTAATTTGCAGAGGAGGAAGGTAGCTTTAGTATATATAAAGTATAATAAGAAGCACCTACACTTGTGTCTGAATCACAGGCTCTTCTCCGCGGATGAGGTTTTGCTCGGGTCCTCTGGGCAAAAAAAAAAAAAAGAAGAGAGCGTCACATCCCTCCTATTAATTATTTTGTATTGTATCACTATTTGAATTGCAAATCTTTCCTTTCTCACATAAGAATGTCATTATACTTTCATTGGAACAGAAGGCAGAGCTTTAAAGCTTCATAGGGAAGCTAGTTAGTTGTTGGCTTTCAGGGGCTTCAATATTTTCAAAGATCAGGAACAAGCGTGCAGCAAGTAAAGTCGGAGTGTAATTAGAACGGCTGATTTGCATACCAGTTATGAGATAGTAAGAGATTTATAAATCATTGAAGATTTAGGATCAGCATGGTAGCAGGCAAATAGCTTTTTAGAGGATCAGCAATGGCAACCAGAGGCGTAACTAGAGCCTTCAGGGCCCCGGTGCAAGAAAACCATAGAGGGCCCCCCTGGCCCCCACCCCACGGGGGCGGAACACCAGGGCCCAGTCGCAAGTGCGACCTTGGTAGTTTCGCCACTGGTGTCAGTAGTTTTTTATTTTTGTTATTTTTTAAAATATTTTTTACCATTTTATTCTAATTAAAATTGTTTTTTTTTTACAATTACATTTTTATTTTTTTTTACAGATTTTTTTAGAAGCCCCGTTGGGGAGCTTTGGTGAAATATCAGGGTTCTAAACAGACTTCTGATGTTTCACCTTTGAGACAGAGAAAGGAGATTGAGGGGAGACAGCCCTCAATCTCCATTTCTGCAGCCTCAGCAGCGCAGAATGAATGGACAGGAATTCAAGCAGCCCCAACGGCTGCCAAAATATCTGAAAAGCGTCTGCATCCGATTTGATGCAGCGGGGGCGGAACACCAGGGCCCAGTCGCAAGTGCGACCTTGGTAGTTTCGCCACTGGTGACAGTAGTTTTTTATTTTTGTTATTTTTTAAATATTTTTTACCATTTTATTCTATTTAAAATTGTTTTTTTTTTGCAATTAAATTTTTTTTTTTTTTTACAGATTTTTTTAGAAGCCCCGTTGAGGCGCTTTGGTGAAATATCAGGGTTCTAAACAGACTTCCGAAGTTCCACCTTTGAGACAGAGAAAGGAGATTGGGGGGAGACAGCCCTCAATCTCCATTTCTGCAGCCTCAGCAGCACAGAATGAATGGACAGGAATTAAAGCAGCCCCAACGGCTGTCAAAATATCTGAAAAGCGTCTGCATCCGATTGGATGCAGCGGGGGCGGAACACCAGGGCCCAGTCGCAAGTGCGACCTTGGTAGTTTCGCCACTGGTGTCAGTAGTTTTTTATTTTTGTTATTTTTTAAATATTTTTTACCATTTTATTCTATTTAAAATTGTTTTTTTTTACAATTCAATTTTTTTTTTTTTTTTACAGATTTTTTTAGAAGCCCCGTTGGGGAGCTTTGGTGAAATATCAGGGTTCTAAACAGACGTCTGATGTTCCACCTTTGAGACAGAGAAAGGAGATTGAGGGGAGACAGCCCTCAATCTCCATTTCTGCAGCCTCAGCAGCGCAGAATGAATGGACAGGAATTCAAGCAGCCCCAACGGCTGTCAAAATATCTGAAAAGCGTTTGCATCCGATTGGATGCAGCGGGGGCGGAACACCAGGGCCCAGTCGCAAGTGCGACCTTGGTAGTTTCGCCACTGGTGTCAGTAGTTTTTTATTTTTGTTATTTTTTAAAATATTTTTTACCATTTTATTCTAATTAAAATTGTTTTTTTTTTACAATTACATTTTTATTTTTTTTTACAGATTTTTTTAGAAGCCCCGTTGGGGAGCTTTGGTGAAATATCAGGGTTCTAAACAGACTTCTGATGTTTCACCTTTGAGACAGAGAAAGGAGATTGAGGGGAGACAGCCCTCAATCTCCATTTCTGCAGCCTCAGCAGCGCAGAATGAATGGACAGGAATTCAAGCAGCCCCAACGGCTGCCAAAATATCTGAAAAGCGTCTGCATCCGATTTGATGCAGCGGGGGCGGAACACCAGGGCCCAGTCGCAAGTGCGACCTTGGTAGTTTCGCCACTGGTGACAGTAGTTTTTTATTTTTGTTATTTTTTAAATATTTTTTACCATTTTATTCTATTTAAAATTGTTTTTTTTTTGCAATTAAATTTTTTTTTTTTTTTACAGATTTTTTTAGAAGCCCCGTTGAGGCGCTTTGGTGAAATATCAGGGTTCTAAACAGACTTCCGAAGTTCCACCTTTGAGACAGAGAAAGGAGATTGGGGGGAGACAGCCCTCAATCTCCATTTCTGCAGCCTCAGCAGCACAGAATGAATGGACAGGAATTAAAGCAGCCCCAACGGCTGTCAAAATATCTGAAAAGCGTCTGCATCCGATTGGATGCAGCGGGGGCGGAACACCAGGGCCCAGTCGCAAGTGCGACCTTGGTAGTTTCGCCACTGGTGTCAGTAGTTTTTTATTTTTGTTATTTTTTAAATATTTTTTACCATTTTATTCTATTTAAAATTGTTTTTTTTTACAATTCAATTTTTTTTTTTTTTTTACAGATTTTTTTAGAAGCCCCGTTGGGGAGCTTTGGTGAAATATCAGGGTTCTAAACAGACGTCTGATGTTCCACCTTTGAGACAGAGAAAGGAGATTGAGGGGAGACAGCCCTCAATCTCCATTTCTGCAGCCTCAGCAGCGCAGAATGAATGGACAGGAATTCAAGCAGCCCCAACGGCTGTCAAAATATCTGAAAAGCGTTTGCATCCGATTGGATGCAGCGGGGGCGGAACACCAGGGCCCAGTCGCAAGTGCGACCTTGGTAGTTTCGCCACTGGTGTCAGTAGTTTTTTATTTTTGTTATTTTTTAAATATTTTTTACCATTTTATTCTATTTAAAATTGTTTTTTTTTACAATTCAATTTTTTTTTTTTTTTACAGATTTTTTTAGAAGCCCCGTTGGGGAGCTTTGGTGAAATATCAGGGTTCTAAACAGACGTCTGATGTTCCACCTTTGAGACAGAGAAAGGAGATTGAGGGGAGACAGCCCTCAATCTCCATTTCTGCAGCCTCAGCAGCGCAGAATGAATGGACAGGAATTCAAGCAGCCCCAACGGCTGTCAAAATATCTGAAAAGCGTTTGCATCCGATTGGATGCAGCGGGGGCGGAACACCAGGGCCCAGTCGCAAGTGCGACCTTGGTAGTTTCGCCACTGGTGTCAGTAGTTTTTTATTTTTGTTATTTTTTAAATATTTTTTACCATTTTATTCTATTTAAAATTGTTTTTTTTTGCAATTAAATTTTTTTTTTTTTTTTTTACAGATTTTTTTAGAAGCCCCGTTGAGGCGCTTTGGTGAAATATCAGGGTTCTAAACAGACTTCCGAAGTTCCACCTTTGAGACAGAGAAAGGAGATTGGGGGGAGACAGCCCTCAATCTCCATTTCTGCAGCCTCAGCAGCACAGAATGAATGGACAGGAATTCAAGCAGCCCCAACGGCTGTCAAAATATCTGAAAAGCGTCTGCATCCGATTGGATGCAGCGGGGGCGGAACACCAGGGCCCAGTCGCAAGTGCGACCTTGGTAGTTTCGCCACTGGTGTCAGTAGTTTTTTATTTTTGTTATTTTTTAAATATTTTTTTACCATTTTATTCTATTTAAAATTGTTTTTTTTTACAATTCAATTTATTTTTTTTTTTACAGATTTTTTTAGAAGCCCCGTTGGGGAGCTTTGGTGAAATATCAGGGTTCTAAACAGACGTCTGATGTTCCACCTTTGAGACAGAGAAAGGAGATTGAGGGGAGACAGCCCTCAATCTCCATTTCTGCAGCCTCAGCAGCGCAGAATGAATGGACAGGAATTCAAGCAGCCCCAACGGCTGTCAAAATATCTGAAAAGCGTTTGCATCCGATTGGATGCAGCGGGGGCGGAACACCAGGGCCCAGTCGCAAGTGCGACCTTGGTAGTTTCGCCACTGGTGTCAGTCGTTTTTTATTTTTGTTATTTTTTAAATATTTTTTACCATTTTATTCTATTTAAAATTGTTTTTTTTTTGCAATTAAATTTTTTTTTTTTTTTTTTACAGATTTTTTTAGAAGCCCCGTTGAGGCGCTTTGGTGAAATATCAGGGTTCTAAACAGACTTCCGAAGTTCCACCTTTGAGACAGAGAAAGGAGATTGGGGGGAGACAGCCCTCAATCTCCATTTCTGCAGCCTCAGCAGCACAGAATGAATGGACAGGAATTCAAGCAGCCCCAACGGCTGTCAAAATATCTGAAAAGCGTCTGCATCCGATTGGATGCAGCGGGGGCGGAACACCAGGGCCCAGTCGCAAGTGCGACCTTGGTAGTTTCGCCACTGGTGTCAGTAGTTTTTTATTTTTGTTATTTTTTAAATATTTTTTACCATTTTATTCTATTTAAAATAGTTTTTTTTTACAATTCAATCTTTTTTTTTTTTTACAGATTTTTTTAGAAGCCCCGTTGGGGAGCTTTGGTGAAATATCAGGGTTCTAAACAGACTTCTGATGTTCCACCTTTGAGACAGAGAAAGGAGATTGAGGGGAGACAGCCCTCAATCTCCATTTCTGCAGCCTCAGCAGCGCAGAATGAATGGACAGGAATTCAAGCAGCCCCAACGACTGTCAAAATATCTGAAAAGCTTCTGCATCCGACTGGATGCAGCGGCTGTTCGGCTGACATTTTTCCACTAGGTACCTTCAATTTCTCAGTCGAATGATGTCAGGTGAAGGGGGGGGGGGTGACAGGACCACCCACTAAGTAAATTTTACTGATGAATTTCGTACAGTGTATGACCAGCTATAACCTCTCCAGCATATTTTAGTTTCCTTGGAGAAAAAGACGCTAAATAGATTTGTTTTTTCTTTAAAAGTCACTTACGTTTAGCACAGTGGACAGAGAACATACAATTCCCATTAAGAGCTTGGGGGGAGAAATTTTCTATTTTGTTTCTTTATAGAACACAGAATTATGTCAGTTGACAAAGTAACACTGGGGAATCTCTCTACCGATTTTACAAGCTTTCTGTAGAATAGAGACATTTTCTCTTCTCTGCTGGGCTCTGTTTTATATAAGAACTAAGGATCGTTTTATGTGTTTGGTGTAACCTCTAGGGTGTAAAGCCCTATAATAACAAATATAAAGAACAGATGTCTACCTCTCCCAGACAGAATTCTACCTTTGTCTTCTCTCCACTGCTAGGAAAATTCTCCAGGATCCTAACAAACATGCTTTTTGATTAATGGCTACACCAATCAACCACGTTGATTTGTAAGGGAACTGTTAATTGTTCCTAAGCAGTAACCTAAAAAAAAAACAAAATCAACATTTTGTCTTCAATTCCTCTCGAAAAATAACAGTGCACTAGGCACTCCTGTTCTGTAGCCTCATAGCTGTATATCTGCAGTGTGAGATCTTCCAAGGCACTGCTGCCTCTGTTTGTTCTCATCAGATGTGATGTGAGATTTGGTGACGTCACTATTGTACTGCTCACTGTTCTCCTTGTTGGAGAGGAAGCTATATCCGAGGACCTTTCTTTTCGCCATGTGACAGTCAGCTACTCTTGGTTGCTCGTTTTCTTCATTTTCTTTGACTTTCTTACCTCTGACGAAGCTCTGTTTGAAAAGTGAATCATGTTAGGTTTGGGTGATTTTATTTTGAGAGCACCTGATGACTTTATTTTCATTTAAGTTCACGTTTTAATATTTGTCCTGACACGTTCTCCTCCCCCCCACCCCCCTTTTTTTTTCATTTTTGTGGGGTGAGATATGCCTTGTGTCAATGCAGTCTTGATTATTAGAGAAGATTTTTTGTGGATATGGTGATATATGGATCTCGTCCATTAATGGTGGTTTGTGTCCACATGGATGAGTGTACTCGTATTATCTGAAAGATACACTATATTGTCAAAAGTATGAACATGAACTTTAATGGCATCCCAGTCTTAGTCCGTAGGGTTCAATATTGAGTTGGCCCACCCTTTGCAGCTATAACAGCTTCAACTCTTCTGGGACGGCTGTCCACAAGGTTTAGGAGTGTGTCTATGGGAATGTTTGACCATTCTTCCAGAAGCGCATTTGTGAGGTCAGGAACTGATGTTGGACAAGAAGGCCTGGCTCGCAGTCTCCACTCTAATTCATCTCAAAAGTGTTCTATCAGGTTGAGGTCAGGACTCTGTGCAGGCCAGTCAAGTTCCTCCACACCAAACTCGCTCATCTATGTCTTTATGAACCTTGCTTTGTGCACTGGCCATGTTAGAACAGGAAGGGGCCATCCCCAAACTGTTCCCACAAAGTTGGGAGCATGTAGTTGTCCAAAATGTTGCCTTAAGAGTTCCCTTCACTGGAACTAAGGGAGCAAGCCCAACCCCTGAAAAACATCCCCAACACCATAATCCCCCCTCCACCAAATGATTTGGACCAGTGCACAAAGCAAGGTCCATAAAGACATGGTTGAGCGAGTTTGGGGTGAAGGAACTTCATTGGCCTGCAAAGAGTCCTGACCTCAACCCGATAGAACAGCTTTGGGATAAATTAGAGTGGAGATTGTGAGCCAGGCCTTCTTGTCTAACATCACTGCCTGACCTAACAAATGCGCTTCTAGAAGAATGGTCAAACATTCCCATAGACACACTCCTAAACCTTGTGGACAGCCTTCCCAGAACAGATGAAGCTGTTATAGCTGCAAAGAGTGGGCCAACTCTATATTGAACCCTACGGACTAAGACTAGGATGCTATTAAAGTTCATGGGTGGGTAAAGGCAGGCATCCCAATACTTTTGACAATATAGTGTAAGTATTTTCATAGGGCAGAAGACAGATAGCCCATATCTTCAGTAAGACAGTATTTACTAGTATACTTTCTCTTTTTCTTGTTCATCTCATTTTTATATGTGGTTATTAGATGGGAGGAGAGACAGATGTACCCCCATCTCTTCATACCAGTTGGTGTTGGTGAGTAGACCTTGAGTTTACATATCCTCTAAATAGCCTGGAGCCTTTATATTGAATGTAAGAGGATATAATAACCCTCATATTGTCTATATGTGTATATCAAGAGAAGTTTCACCAATCAACTTGATAGATGTAAATTACCACATAGAGATAGAACTCTGGTTCATATATAGTGGCATTGATCTCACCCTATAGCAGGAACCTGTAGATCTTGATCTTGATTTCAAAGAATGAATGTGTTAAAAATAGATTTATTAGATAATTGACATATCATAGACACATAGCGGTGAAAATATGAGCTCTGGTAGGGGGATATGATACCATTCCAAATACAAAGAATGCAAACACAAAATTATACACAGGATTGCATATCAGAATGTCTGTTGTATAAAGTATCCGACACGTTTCGACCCAAATAATCAAGGTCTTCTTCAAGGGGTTGGTTTGCTGTTGAAAAATTATATTTAGCATTTCAAATATCGAACAGTAATTAATGAGCAATTTTATAGAAAACATAAGGTATAATTACCAATGGAAGGTATAAATGGGAGCATTTCCTAACCAGAATTCCTTTAAAATCAGTCAGATGGTCCCATGTGTTCTTTGGCCGCTCAATACTCCGAGGAGGAATATCGTTCCACTTTATATGGCTTAGAAGGAGTCACACTTTAGGGCACTCCCTAGGGGCATGCAATAGTGGGTGGTCCGCACCTGCAGCAAATCTCCAAAGATTTAATTATATCATATATTAGGGAAAACTAATTTAATTATAAATTATAAATTGATGGTCAGAGTATTCTCCAATGTTCACTGTACATGTATGTCCGCCTTATTGATACCATAGTATTAGTTGTTAATACCAAAATGAATAAATTCTTAATGTGTATCTATTATTTAAATAGAGTTATGTTGAGACAGTGTGAGTGGTGGTGTATATAACGAAAAGAATGGGAAATGATGGGTGATTGTGTAGTGATGTGAATGTGTGATTATGTGAGACAAGATGGAAAGATGTGAGTGATTAAAAAGCTGATTATGAATGTGTGTATGGGAGATTGTGGTGTGTGTTGACGAGCGGAGAAAGAAAGAAACACAAAACAAACACTAAAACTAAAAACAAAACAAAAACAAGGATACAAAGCAGTAAAGGGGACAAAAGGTCAGAGTGGAAGGATATGATGATTAAAAGGGTGAGTGTGTGTGTATGAGTGGATGTGGTATATATAATGAGTGCTATGGGAAGAAAATGAATAAGCAATGAAAGAAGTGAACCAAAACAGCTTAAAATGAGAAAAGAAAGAAAAGGAAAGAAAAGAAAAAAAGGGCTATTTAGTGACAGAGGGATTGTGAGTGAGTGGAAAAATTGAGCATAAAAAGTGTGTGATTAAAAAATAATGTTTAGGCAGTTATTATGTATGAGTACATAAAGCTGTATAAGTGATCATTAATATGAACTTCAATACCCTAATATTTTATATATATCGGAGCTAAATTTACTTAGATTTACCTTAAAGTGGTTGTAAACCCTGGTAAAAAAATATAAAAAAACCCTGCAAGACAAAGGCATAATGAGCTAGTATGCATAGCATACTAACTCATTATGAATAACTTACCCGAGAACGAAGCCCCCGCAGCCGTCCTCGTCTCCCCCCTCCAGCCGGCGACATCTCTCCCGGGGGTTACCTCCGGGTATCGCGGCTCCGGCGCTGTGATTGGCCGAAGCCACGATGGCGTCACTCCCAAGAATGCGGGCGGGAGCCGCCGGTAACAGCGCACATACGTGTCGTTTCTTCAGTTTGCCCCAGTGCGCATGTGCCGATGTCATGGGCACATGCAGGGGACAGGGGATATCTTATAAACCGTGCAGGTTTAAGAGATATCCTGGGTAGCTACAGGTAAGCCTTATTATGGTGTCCTTTTATGAAACTGAGATCAGCGGCGATCCCGAGTCTCACCGCTGATCTCAGCTCATTACCAGTTTATGAAACTGAGATAATCAGCGGAGAACATGTTCTCCGCTGATTATCTCAGCACAGTGAGAATTCACAGAAACGGCCAGTTTATGAAGGTGCGATCTCGGCACCTCACTGGCGATCTGTGACAGAATTCTCACTTTCTGATTCACCATTTCAGAAGTGGAGAATCAGAGTGAGAAGCCTGAAACTGGCTGATATTCTGGAGAAAGCAAGAAGTCTTTTGACTTCTTTCTTTCACCAAACAGTCAGAGCACATCTTCCCCACCATTACACACCCCAAAACCAGCAGGTTAGGAATTTATAGTGTGTACATATATATATATACATATATATATATATATATATATATACATATATATATATATATATACATATATATACATATATATACATATATATATATATATATATATATATATATATATATATATATATATATATATATATATATATACATACATACATACATATATATATATATATATATATATACATACATATATATATATATATATATATATATATATATATATATACATACATATATATATATATATATATATATATATATATATATATATATATATATATATATATATATATATATATATGTATGTATATATATATGTATATGTGTATATATATGTATATGTATATATATATCTATCTATCTATATATATATATATATATATATATATATATACATATATATACATACATATATATATAGATATATATATCTGTATCTATATATATCTATAGCTATATATAGATATAGCTATAGATATATATAGATATATATATATTTTTTTTTTAGATGTTCACGTCTCTGGCTGGGTTCACACTTGTGCGATGCGTGAACCAGCGTGATTCCTGTGCGGGTTTTCACATCGCACCTACATTGACATCTGCGCACCACTGCGGGTGTCAATGTAAAGTTAATGACACCCCCAGATCATTTCACAGATCGCAGTGCGAACTATGTAATGGTGCAGGAATCGGATCGCATGCGTGTTCACACCCATGCGATCAGATTCCAGTGCGGACCAAATAAAGGGTCCTGTACCATTTTGGTGCAAATGCAATATGGTTTAGGGCCAGTTCCGACTGCTGCGGTGTCCAAGATCGGATGTGATTCGCACCGCACTGCAGTGCAAAATCACATCCGATCTCTGTGCGATGCGATTTCAGCCATACAGATAGTATTGCTAAATTTGCATTGCCCTCGGACCAAACTCTTACAGGACCCTTTTTTTTGGTCCACAGCAGAATCGGATCGCATGGGTGTTCACACCCATGCGATTCAATTACTGTCTGAGTTTGCAGATCGCACTGCGATATGCGAACTGATTTGGGGGTGTTGTTAACTTTTAGGCCCAGTTCACACTTGTGCGATGCCGGACATCGCACAGGCATCGCATTTAATTCGCAGCACACTGCCATTCACATTACATGCGATGTCTGTGCGGTGCGATATCAGCTGTACAGATAGTATGGCTGATATTGCACTGCATTTGGTGCAAACACGCACAGGACCCTTTTTTCTGTTCGGACCAGAATCGGATCGCATGTGTGTTCACACATATGCGATCCGATTCATGTCCGGACTGCCAGTTCGCAGTGCGATATGCAAGCTGAACTGGGGGTGTCGTTAACAATGTATTGACACTCCCCAGCGATTCGCATATGGCAGTGTGAACTGACATGCGAGTCGGTGCGATGCGGTAACCCGCAGTGGATTCGCAGTGTTCTCGCATTGCACCAGTTTATCAATTTTTATGTTTATCAATTATGAAATATATTTTATTTTAATTTATTAATAAATATTTATACTTGTATACTTTATTAATATTATTTTTTTAATGATTATAAATGTATTTTGCATTTATATGAATGGTGTATAACTGCATTACATATGTGCATTACATTCATTTACTATACACCATTCACATTTAAATAAGGACATGTATGATCTTTAAATATTGATAAAAACAATGTTTTTTTTATAATTAGGTTAATGTATATTGTGTAGGGGGAATTTAACGTTGTTATTTTATTAATATGTTGGGGAATAATGTGTGCTGATTTGTGTTACACTTTGTATTTTATGGTTCCTCATACTGTAATCCCGCTATATCACGTGAGATTACAGTGAGAGGAGCCGTTTCTCAGGAGTTCCTGGCATTTGTAGATCGCTCCTCAACTCAACATGAGAAGCAATCTACACACTTTCATAAACAGGCACTCAGAGGAGAGCGATCTCCTCTGAGAATGCCTGAGAACTGAAAAGCGGTATTTTACCTCACTTTCATAAAAGGACACCTATAGGCTTACCTGTAGCATAAAGTTGTTGTAAAGAGTTTACAACCACTTTAATAGTGATGTTGGTAAGAGGCGTTATCAAGGGCGTGTTGATTAATGCCAGATTATGGTTTGCACAGAGAGTCTGTGGCTAAACAAAAAAGAACCGAACAAATGTGTTACAAAGAATTAAAACTATTTGTTAGATGCAGCTTTAACCGCCCATTAGGCAGGTAGGGTAAGTTGATAGATAGACTAATATGTATTAAGTACTTACGTTGGAGCATTGGAGAATAAATGACCGTCCACTCTGGGATGCTCGGGATCATCTCAAGATCCACGTGCATCCTGGGATTTTTATAGTGCTATTTGTTAATAAAGTGACTTGTAATGAGCCTCAGGTGCCTTCCTCCCATCCCCTACCTTTCCCGCCGTAGGAGTCCTTGCCGCTGATGCGGCGTTCCCAGTGTGGCTCCCTCGGCGTCCCGGAATGCGGAAATCCCCGATCGATAACGTCACGCGCAAGTATGGATTACCGCACATGCGTGCACGGCATCTGATGGTCCGGAAGTGATCGGGGACGCCACCGGCAAAAAAGGTGCTCCCTCCTGTGGCCGAAAATGAATTCGGCCACCTAGTGGAGCATATTGGGAGCACAGAATTCTATGCTCCCCTTTCTTGCCGGGAAGTCATATACGGGAAAGAACCTCCACTGAGGAGATAGTCGTGGCCACCGGAACACCATGGGAATCTAAAAAACAAAGTAAATGTCCATAAAGAACATAATACAATAAAGTTATAAATGCAAATGCAGTTTAACAACTGATGCAACAGCAATATGTGTGTAAACCAATGTTGTATTTTTGATTTTTTTAATTTCAATTTCTATTTTCTATAGTCTTAAAGGCTTAAAATAATCTTAAAGTGGATGTAAACCCAATGTCATTCTTTCTAAACTACTGCCATAGGGGTTATCTATAAGGATATACATGCCTCCTGCACGTATCTTTACCTGTCAAATGTCTCCCCTCTGTCTGTTATGAGACCCGAAAAACTGCAGATTCTGTGGGTGGAGTCGTGATGTCAGACTCCCCGCCCACCTCTACACTCCCCTTGTCAATATGCATTTTCTCCTGTGTATTTCTTACACTGAACTTCTGCTATGATCTCAAACATCCAGTGAAAAGACAGGAAAGTAACCACATGACTTCGGCATGCCAAATCATGCTGAGGTGTGGAACAGCCAATCCTTGTAAAGCTGCTGAAGAAAGGAGTGGGGGAGGGAATTAAAAAATAATGCATGTCTTAGGCTAGTGCACGAGATATGTAAATCACCTGTCACTCACAGCAAGGGGGAGGATTTGTCAAAGTTTTTCTCTGTTTGTCAAGATTTATCTCGCTGAACAATAAAAGAGGATTGCTCAGAGATGGATTCATTCTTTGTGGCAAAACTGGGCTCAAATGATGGGAAATCTTATACTCTACATTATGACATAAAAAAGGAAAAAAAAAAAAAAATTCGGGTTTACATCCATTTTAAAGGCTGTGTACTGTTTATTACAAGTCTAGTACTATCTTTTTTTAGTGTATGCAAACATCACGATGATTCGCACCAAAAACAACGCATGCTCTGAAGCAAGTACGAGACTTCCGTTTTCAAGTCCCGTTGTACGTGTTGTACGTCACCACGTTCTGGACGGTCGGAATTTGGTGTGACCGTGTGTAGGCAAGACAGCTTGAGCGGAATTCCATCGGAACTCCGTCGGAAAAACCTTCAGAGTTTATTCCGACGGCAAAACCGGTCGTGTGTACGCGCCATAAGTCAAATCTTGATTTAGTAACTGTTTTGTTATATGCTTTGTGCAAGCAGGACCGACTGAATCCTCTTGCCAATAATCTGCTTTGAAGTTTACAGGCTTCCTCATTAAAGGCAAAGGTAGGTTTCTCACAATGTGCTAGTATGCTGCGATGCATACTAGCACATTATGACATTGCCTTGCAGGGAATTTTTTTTTTCACCAACTGCAGTTTACAACCGCTTTAATCAGTCTCCGTATTGTAGAGTAATTGGAACTGACACTTCCAGGAATGTCAGACCTCTGGCCCCCACAGTGCTCAATGGTTCATTCTGCCACCCCCACGGTGCTATATCCTTTACTGATGTAGGAGGTCGATGGGAGGAACCACTGAGCACAGCAGGAGACTAGGAAATTGATGCTCCAAGAAATGTCAGCTTGTGATGAGTCTTCAGCTTTCTGTTTATTACAGGAGCCTTTGGTGGTGCAGCGTATTTATTGAGTATTATATTATCAACAGAGTAACTTTAAGCATAATGGCCCTAAGCTGTAATGTGTACTTTTTTCATTTAAGTACAAATTTAGAAAGATATTGTATATACCCCTAAAAGATATCCAAACCCATTAATTCTTTTTTTAATATATTGCAGTTTATCGATTCCTAGATGTGGTGGCTGCCAGAAGTTTTCATTTTTAGTCTAAGAACATTTGCAGCAAGTACAGAAAATAGCAGCTGCTCTTGCCAAAAACGCAGTGTGCATGTCTCTTCCTCTGAGCTGAATTAAAAGCACAAACAAGCTAAGATCAGACAATACTTTATTCTCATTGTATACATACAATAAAATGTATCTTTCTTCTAAGGATGTACCAAAACCGGTATCGGTGCCGATACCAAGCATTTGATACCGAAACCAATACTTTGCGGTGTGATTTGCATCCATACAAAATGAATTGGCGCAAATCACACTGAAAAGAATTGCAGGCGATTTGAACAGGAATGCGGTGCGATCCCTGTCTGAATCCCATGCGATTTCTCCCACTGCTACTGTGTGTGCGTATAGAAAGGGAAAAGTGCCATCTAGTGGGCAGTTTATTCAACATGTTTATTCAACTCACAGTACATATCTAGCCAAATCTTTATAGGTGTCCCGTCCTGCCGATGATAGCAAATCAGGGCCGCTGGAGGTTCTCACAGGGTTGGAGGAGATGTAGAGGCCGTCGGCCCCCCCAAGCTGACATCACTTCCACCCTATACCCAGAGGGGTCCTGGAAATTCTCTTCCAGCCCTGATAGCTTCTCCAGAGGCTATGATTTGCTACCATCGGCGGGACGGGGACACCTATGAAGATTTTGCATTTGTCCAGATATGTACTGCAAGGTCTATCATTTTTAATGAACTGCCAACTAGAAGGAGCTTTTCCCTTTTCTCTACACACACACAGAAGCAGTGGGGGGAAATTGCATGAGATTCGGACAGGAATTGCACCGCATTCCTGTTCAAATCGCATGCGATTCTTTGCAGTACGATTTGTGCCAGTTTTTTTGTATTGACGCCAATAGCACCACAAAGTATTGGTACTCAGTATTGGCGAGTACTTGACGAAGGTATCGGTACTTGTACTCACCGATAAAAAAACGGTACCTTCTTTAAACTACTAACCCCCTCGCTGCCTTATGTAATGGAGATGTAGACATGACAAGACAAGTCCAGCCTGGGTGATGACCATGCCTCCCATCACAGGCACGGGGGAGTAAGGGAACGTAGCCACTCTAGGACAGGAAGTGACTTAGTCACTGAATTACCAGGTGAAATAAATGAGGAAAAAAATTAAAAATGAAAACCAATGCAGCCACCTCATTTAAAGCAGTAATAAACCCAAAAACAAACATTTATTATATTGCAGCTTACCAATTCTTAGTGATGTGATGGCTGCATTCCTTTTTTTTCTTATGCTTTCTTTCTTCTATTTTCGTCTGGTGATACAGCCAGTAAATCCATTGTTTTTCAAAAGAATAAGCTGTCCTGCAGATGTATCTGTTTGCAGGGAAGAGACAAACCATTTATTATTGGCACTGGTGTTTACAATGATCAGCTTGTATTTATTCATGTAAAACCTTTATCCCAAAAAGGAAAAAAAAAACTGTTTCCTGTGACTGATTATAAAGTGTGAACTGGAGTTTGGCTTCAATTTGCTAATATATTTAAATCTGCTAGTATATCTAACACTCCCCTCCCCCCAAACTGACAATGCTGCTGTCTGCTGTGCCCCCTGTGTGCTTTCATCCAGAGTGGAGGCACTCTAATACAGGAGGTGTGTTAGTGGTCAGATCAAACAGAGGGGGACCTAAAAAAAGAAAATGAATGCAGCCACTAGAGATGCACCGAAATTTCGGCGGCTGAAACTCATCGGCCGAAAATGGTGTTTTCGGCATTTTGCTGATGCAGAAAAATGTGCCGATAATATCGCCGAAAACGCGCATGATTTTGCTGTGATTTTACTGCGATTTTACTGTGCTTATGGTATGTTTTTCATATGTCATGTGACTTAAAAACCGCATCAGAAACACAACACGGGTGCATTATTGTTGCATTCTTGCTGCGTTTTCAACAGGGAGGTGTGTTTTTGGTGCGTTTTTTTTTAACTTACCGAAAATGCAGCAAGCAAGAGTTTTAACATTACAAAAAAAACACAAGGGACCGATGTGAAGACATACATAGAATTTAACCACTTGCTTACTGGGCACCTAAACCCCCCTCCTGCCCAGACCAATTTTCAGCTTTTAGCGCTGTCACTCTTTGAACGACAATTGCGCGGTCATACAACACTGTACCCAAATTTTTTTTACAATTTTTTTTTTCCACACAAATAGAGCTTTCTTTTGGTGGTATTTGATCACCTCTGGGTTTTAAATTTTTTGTTAAAAAAATTAAAAAAGACCGATTTTTTTTTAAACAAAAATACAAAACTGTTTTATATTTTGGTAATAAATTTTGCAAACAGGTAATTTTTCTCCTTCATTGATGTACACTGATGAGGCTACACTGATGGGCACTGATAGGCTGCATTGATGGGTACCGATAGGCTGCATTGATGGGCACTGATGGGCACTAATAGGCGGCACTGGTGGGCATTGATAGGCTGCACTGATGGGTACCGATAGACAGCATTGATGGGCACTGATAAGGCGACACTGATGGGCACTAATAGGTGGCATTGGTGGGCACTGATAGGCTGCACTGATGGGTACCGATAGACAGCATTAATGGGCACTGATAAGGCGACACTGATGGCCACTGATAAGGCGGCACTGATGGGCACTAATAGGTGGCACTGGTGGGCACTGATAGGTGGCATTGGTGGGCACTGAGAGGTGGCACTGATGGGTGGCACTGATGGGCGGCACTGAAGGGTATTGATAGGTGGCACTGAAGGGCACTAAAAGATGGCACTGATAGGTGGCACTGATGGGTGGTAGTGATGGGCACTGATCGGCACTGGTAGGTGACACTGATAGGCAGCACTGCTAGGTGGCACTGATGAGGCACTGATTGGCACCACTGGTGGGCATTGATAGGTGGCACTCGTGGGCATTGATAGGTGGCACTGATTGCTGGCACTTAGGTACTGGTGGGCACTGATTGGTGGGCACTGTGGCCACTAATTCGTGGCACTGGCAGGCAGTACTGGTGGGCATTGGGCACATATAAGGGCGGCTTCGCCCCTTCCTCTTTGGGACTGATGTCCCCTCAACAGAAGCCGGTGATTGGCTTTTTTTTCTCCTCACACCAGTGTGAGAAGAAAAAAAAAACGATTACCGATCTTCTGTTTACATCACGTGATCAGCTGTCATTGGCTGACCGCTGATCACATGGTAAGGGGTCAGGATCTTCAGGGGGGGGGGGGTGGCGAGCGTGCAAAGTGGAGGACGTCAATAGACGTACTTCCGGCAAAGCAGATCCGCGCTGTAGTCGTCATTTTTCTTGAGCTTTTCTTGCTCTAAAGGTGCCAATAATGGCCGACAATAAATACATATTCCTTTAAATTCATATTAATTAAAAAGTCAAATATAATACAATTATGAATAAAAAATATTTTTTTTTAAAAGAAACGAATTTTAGGTTTCACCCAAGTGCATCCTTATTTTCGGTTTCGGTCCCAAAATTTTCATTCGGTGCACCTCTAGCAGCCACCACACCTAATGATTGGTAAGCTGCAGTATATTGCATCTTTGGATTTGGGTTTAATACCTCTTTAAGGACCAGTAAGCTGTTCTAAATTATATTTTTGTCATTGGGATTAGATACTCTTTAGGGGGCTTCTGTTTCCTTTTTTTTACAGGGTGCCGCCATATTAGTAATTATCTTTACATGGTGATAGTAATATCAGGAGCGCATTTAATGAGAATAGTAAGTTAAGAAGTCATGATTTTACTATGGGGCCTTGTTAAAAACAGACACCCCCTGATTAATGTTATAATTATTATTTTTCCAGCTCTGTGCCTGGTGCTTGCCTGCATGATATTTCCCGATGGGTGGGACGCTGAGACGATCAGAGACATGTGCGGAGACAAAACTGGGAAATACTCTCTCGGAGACTGCTCCATCCGCTGGGCCTACATACTGGCCATCATCGGCATCTTAAACGCCCTCATCCTCTCCTTCCTGGCCTTTGTCCTGGGCAACAGACAGAACGACTTGCTACACGAAGAGCTGAAGGCAGATAACAAAGGTAAAGGGGGCTAACAAACCGGTTGTGTGATGGCCAATGACCATCGTGGGCCATTAGCTGTGGACGGGGCAGATGTGAGAACTGGCTTTCCAGCTGACATGAGGCTGGGACAACAGTTTAAGCGTTTACCCCATACACGGGTCATGGTAGGTAATAATGATGAGCGAAGGATTAGGTTGGAACTTACTGCGCTAAACCCATAAATAGTGAAACAAGCAGCTAACACTCAAACAAACAAAGTCCAAACAGAATATAAAAATACAGTGTAGCTCTAAAAACATGAGAATTAGAGCATACTAAAACTATAACAAAATGTGTGCTCTGTGTTATGCCACGTAAACACGATCGGACTTCTCGTCGGAAAAAGATATGACGGCTTTTCCGACGGTATTCCGCTCAAGCTTGCCTTGCATACACACGGGTCACCCAAAAGTTCACTGAAATTACGACCATCAAGAACACGGTAACGTACAACACTACGACGAGCTGAGAAAATGAAGTTCAATGCTTCCGAGCATGCGTTGAATTGTTTCCGAGCATGCGTAGGAATTTTGCGCGTCGGAATTGCCACAGACGATCGCATTTTCAGATAGGAACTTTTGCTGACCGAAAAATTGAGAGCATGCTCCCAATCTTTTGCTGGCTGGAATTCGGCCAGCAAAAGTCCGATGGAGCATACCACACTGTCGCATTTTCTGACGAAAAAACTCTCACCGGTCTTTTTGCAGGCCGAAATTCCGATCGTGTGTACGCGGCATAACAATATTCACTGTAATGAATAAGTGAAAGAAAACAAAAATTGAGAACAACTAAATGTCCATAAGTGTGTAATAGTGATTCTTCACTCCAAGGTAACGATGTGCAACAAGTATTGAACAATCATATGATGTGGGTAAGATACGAGATCCTCTGTCATAAGGCAATGGGTGGGTACTCTTACCAGATGTGGTGGACCCACTTACCAGCGGTAGTGGGTCAAAAGAGCTTGTGTGGGCCGAATGTCTCACAGTCTGGATCGAACAGGAAGAAGGGATCACCTCCACAGGATACACTCGGACTTCGCTGATGGCAATCCTGGCACGATACCCGGATCCTTGTGAGTCACCGGTAGTAACACCGAATCTCCACTCCAAGTGCTGACATTTAGAGCGTCGGAATATATGAAGGAGGCTATCGTGCCAGGATTGCCATCACTGAAGTCCGGGTGTATCCTGCAGAGGTGATCCCTTCTTCCTGTTTGATCCAGACTGTGAGGCATTCGGCCCACACAAGCTCTTTTGACCCACTACCGCTGGTAAGTGGGTCCACCACATCTGGTAAGAGTACCCACCCATTTCCTTATGACAGAGGATCTCGTATCTTACCCACATCATTTGATTGTTCAATACTTGTTGCACATCGTTACCTTGGAGTGAAGAATCACTATTACACACTTATGGACATTTAGTTGTTCTCACGTTTTGTTTTCTTTCACTTATTCATTACAGTGAATATTGTTACACAGATCACACATTTTGTTATGGTTTTAGTATATTATAATTTTCATGTTTTTAGCGCTACACTGTATTTTTATAATGATGATGAGCGAACCAATCCCAACAAAGCAGGAGCTCAGCCAATCAGTGTAATTCATGAACTGAAGATACAGTGGAACCTCGGATTGCGAGTAACGCGGTTAACGAGTGTTTCACAATAAAAGCTATTATTTTTTGTAAATCTTGACTCAGTTTGCGAGTGTTGTCTCGCAAAACGAGCAAAATTCAAGCCTCTGCGGTGTGCAGTAGCACCGGTGACACTCGCCATTCCAAGTCGTTCGGAGCCGCTCTAGAAATACTCGGAAACACTCGGAAATACTCCGTCCCCGAGTGTTTCCGAGCCTTTCCGAGTGCATCCGAGCGGTCTCCGAGCATTTCCAAGTCTCTCTGGCGCCCCCACCACCTCTGGCCACATGCAGTATTGCATGCAATAGAAGTCAATGTGAAACGAATTCTCTTCGTTTCCATTGACTTCTATGGGGAAACGTTGATATGCGAGTGCTTTGGATCACAAGCATTCTCCTGGAACGGATTATGCTCGTAATCCAAGGTTCCACTGTACACTATATTACCAAAAGTATTGGGACACCTGCCTTTACACGCACATGAACTTTAATGGCATCCCAGTCTTAGTCCGTAGGGTTCAATTTTGAGTTGGCCCACCCTTTGCAGCTATAACAGCTTCAACTCTGGGAAGGCTGTCCACAAGGTTTAGGTGTGTGTCTATGGGAATGTTTGACCATTCTTCCAGAAGCGCATTTGTGAGGTCAGGCATTGATGTTGGACGAGAAGGCCTGTCTCACAGTCTTCGCTTTAATACATCCCAAAGGTGTTCTATCGGGTTGAGGTCAGGACTCTGTGCAGGCCAGTCAAGTTCCTCCAGACCAAACCTGCTCATCCATGTCTTTATGGACTTTGCTTTGTGCACTGGTGAGCAGTCATGTTGGAACAGGAAGGGGCCATCCCCCTCAATTCTTTTGACAATATAGTGTATTTTCATGTGAAATGGGTACATATTAAAACATAAATACAATATAAAGGATTTAAATATTTCAATAAAAATTTAAATTATATCAAGAATATAAACAAATATATTAAATAAATGATGTTTTATAAACAAAACAATGTTTAACCTACCTGGCGGTATGATTATGTCAGATTTTTGCGTCTCAAAGTGGTACATTGTTTTGCATTGAAATTTGGCGTTTTATATTGTAGGCCTGTAATTCTTTTGAATAACTCACCTAAATCTGTCCAAACAAGAGTCTAGTAGACATCCCGGGTATGATAAAGTTTGAAACACGAAATCATAAATTATAATATAATAAATAACTATAAATAATTATATAAAATAATAATATAATAATAATAATAAAAAAAACTAGAAAAGCTACAATTTCTGGGGAAATTGTGTGAAGTGTTCTTGCCTCTACAACTGGAGTGGGCGGAGTAACTGGGTGGAGTGGCTTGAGTAACTGTTGTGTGGTTGGAGTGGCTGGAGTAACTGTGAAAAGTGTTAAAAAGCTTAATATTTTAAAAAGTATAAATGGTAGTAAAAAAGTTGAAGAAGTCCCATCATTAGCTGAAAGAGCTGAACATTTTTTTCAAAAATTATTTTTTTTTCTTTCAAAAATGATTTTTTTTTTTAAATGATTTTTTTTCAACATTTTTTTTTTTTTAAAAAAATAATTTTTTTTTTTCAAAAATGATTTTTTTTTTTTCAAAAATGAAGTTTTTTTTTCTTCAAAAATGATTTTTTTTTTCTTGCAAAAATGATTTTTTTTTTTTTTAATTATTATTTTTTTTTTCATGGGGTGGTCATAATGTTTTGGCTGATCATGGGGTGGTCATAATATTTTGGCTGATCATGTTGTGGTCATAATATTTTGGCTGATAATGGGGTGGTCATAAATTATTTGGCTGATCATGGGGGGGGGTCATAATGTTTTGGCTGATCATGGGGGGGGGCATAACATTTTGGCTGATCATGGGGTGGTCATAAAGTTTTAGCTAATCATGGGGTTGTCAGCTTTTGTCACCTCCTCCACCTTGCTATGTGAGAACACTTAATTATTCAGTAATGCAATCAAATCAAAAACACTGAAATTTGCTCCGTTGCAGAATTGTCGCTGTCGTTACTTTCTGCAAGTGATTCTAATTTACTATCGCTGTTTTCTAGCTGGTCTAAAATCGCTTTTGACGCAAAGGGATGTTTTTTGGTTGCCATGGACAATCTCCAGTTTCCAGGCAAAAAGAAAAGTGCATGCAGGGCATTGGACAAAGCATTAGGGACAAAGGGGATGTGAAATGATTTGATACAGTAATGTAATCTGTAAGATTACAGTGTACTGCATGTGTTATGTTTTTTGCACTTTTTGAATTTGGCGCCGGGCTCTGTCCCCGTGCGACGCGATGCTCGCAGAGAACGGAGCCCGGCACACAGTACATCGGGTGGAGGATTAAGCCCACGGACACAGCAGGGGGGGGGGGGGCATCGCAGGATCCTGGGGACAAGGTAAGTAACTTTCCCAGGATACTTCTACAGTCCCGAGTGTGGCTGGGGGTTACCACTTTTGGTAGTGAAAATTCACCCCGATCCACACTCAGGAATACCGCTAAAGAGGTTAAAGCCCAACTCCAGACCTAAACATTTTTGGTCTAGGGGTGAGCAGAAAGCTTATACTCACCTGATCCTTTGATCATTTGAAAAAACAGTGCTCCCCCATGGTACTGTTCATGGTCTTTGGAGGTGGACTGTTCATGGTCTTTGGAGGTGGACTGTTCATGGTCTTTGGAGGTGGACTGTTCATGGTCTTTGGAGGTGGACTGTTCATGGTCTTTGGAGGTGGACTGTTCATGGTCATTGGAGCCTGCTCTGGGGGTGATGACGTCTGGAACAGTCCACTGATCAAGACTGCTGGGGGGGGTAGGAACCGCAGGGACCAGTCTTGTGCGAGGAGGATTGGAGGATTAGGTATGTATATCTCCGCTCACACATTAACACATGCACGGCCCCACTGCATGGGAAAAAAAATTCCCCCCATCCTTTCTTACCTTCAGTGGCAACCGTAATCCCCATTCTCATTGCCTATGTGAGTTATATACTCACAATCCGGGACCTGAGAGATCCTGATCTCTGTATAGTCTAGGACCCGACCTTAATACACCTATGCCAACTAGACCTACCCTCTGACCTTCTTCTAAATGCTTATAGACCATTATATAGCTGTATCAAGGACCAGATGAGCTACAGAAGGCTCTCTCATGTTCGGTGAACATAATGTTACCAGATCTTGTTCCACAGTTGTTTACCAGTCAATGTACTGCAAACAACTGCTATTCACAACATTCCACGACCCCTTCTTTGTTTCTTCTCTGAACAGTGGCGGCCGGTCCACAAGGGGCACAGGGGCGCCGCCCCCCAAAGTTCCCAAAGTTAGTTTGCCAAAGAAGAAAGCTACTTTAACATGTTAAAAACTGTTAGTCATATTATCATTTATTAAAAAAATAATCGTTCATATGTGTGTACACTGTGCGGGGCGCCGGACTAATGAGTGTCTGTTAGGTCCGTAAATTTTTGAAAAGCATGTGATATGAGGCTGAGGCTCTAATTGGCTTGTTTCAGGTTGTCCTCGGGGTGCAGAGCACTGCGCCCCGAACCCTCCCACTTTTGATTTTAGCGAATCAATATTCGTCATCACGTCACTTCCGGAATCCGGCTTCTCTTCACGTGGAAAGCAAGGCATCCTCCGGTGAGTGCGGACCTGGAGGGATTTGTTTGCGCCCCCCCCCCACCCTCGAAATGTTTAGCACCAGCCGCCACTGTCTCTGAATACTGTACATGTTTAAACTTGAAAAATAAATAAAGTCAGACTGAAAAGATAAAATAACATTTAAAGCATTTAAAGAATGTAAAACTAAAAAAAATAAAGCATGTTAAGGATGTAAATATATAAACATATTTTTAAAGTAAGTAAATCATGTGAATATAAATATTATTGTTCAGAATATGTAAAAGATGTTAATATAAAAATGTTTTAAATGATATAAATTTAAAAAAAAAATCAGTTTTGCGGCACTTTATCAACGCCGCTAAATGATGGATTTCTTCAAAATGGAGAGACCCACACCCTCCTACTCTGTCACTATGGTTGTCAAAGATTGAAGATATTCATGCAATGGAAGACCTAATACTCTCATCCCATAATCGACCTGCAGATTACAGAAAAACAGTAAAACATGGGTTCATTGGAATACTTTTAAGTACTCAGATGAGGGAAAGGCTTTAATTAAAACCAGTTGATGAATTATGACAATTATCATTCTGGATGCTTGCTACCTACCGTACTTTACCCCTTATCCCCCTACCATATGCCCCCCCCCCCCCCATCCGCTATTTCTTTTTATTTATTTATTTATTTATTTTTATTATTGTTACTTCCCATTACATACCTAATCTTCACGTTAATTTTGGTCTGTGGAATTTCACTACTATGTGTCACATTATTCATTAATGTTCTTTTACTAGCTTTGTTTTTCTGTTACAGTGAATCTTGATATTATCTGTATGCTTAAATGCAAAATAATAAATTCTTTCCTATTAAATAAAGAATATTTAAAATAAAAAAAATCTTTAATGTATTTACGTGGTGTAAATATAAAAATTAATGTTTTAAAGGGCGTAAAAATAAAAATATTTTAACGTATGTAGAGAATGTAAATGTAAACCATTGTTTTAAGTATATAAAACACGTCAATATAAAAAATATTGTTCAGAATATGTAAAGAATGTTACTTTAAAGGATATAGATG
>JBBDGP010003747.1:322500-472408 GCA_037952835.1 Lithobates septentrionalis
CTTGCAAGTTGCGGGCTGCATTTCTGCAAGTGGGGTTGGGGATTTGGTGAGGATCAATGGTGTCCTCAATGCTGAGAAATACAGGCAGATACTTGTCCATCATGCTGTACCATCAGAGAGGTGTGTGATTGGCCCCAAATATGTCCTTCAACAGGACAACAACCCCAAACATACAGCCAATGTCATTAAGAACTATCTTCAATGTAAAGAAAGCCCTGGTCTCAACATCATGGAGTCTGTCTGGGATTATATGAAGAGACAGAAGGATCTGAGGCAACCGACATCCACCGTAGATCTGTGCTTAGTTCTCAGAGATGTTTGGAACAACTTACCTGCCGATTTCCTTTAAAAAATGTGTGCAAGTGTACCTAGAAGAAGTGAAGAATTGATGCTGTTTTGAAGACAAAGGGTGGTCACACCAAATATTATTTTGATCTGGATTTCTCTTCTGTTCATTTACTTTCCATTTTGTTAATTTATAAAAAAAAAAAAAATATTATTGCTTCTATTTCTGATAGCAGATCTGTGCTTAGTTCTCCAAGATGTTTGGAACAACCTACCCGATGAGTTCCTTCAAAAGCTGTGTGCAAGTGTACCTAGAATAACTGATGCTGTTTTGAAGGCAAAGGGTGGTCACACCAAATATTGATTTGATTGATTTGGATTTCTCTTTTGTTCATTTACATTTATTTCATTAATTGCATTGCAATGCCTAAAACAGGGCTCGACAAAACCCGGGCGCCAGGTCGCATTTGCGACTAGAATTAGCGACCTGGCGCCTGGGGCAGCACAGCTGGGGGTGTCCTGTCTCTGTGCGGACATAGACCCCCCCCCGTGCGATCGCGTCGGGCCGCGCCGGCCGGTAATTGAGGCCCCGGCTTTGCGGCCTTCTTCGGTAGTTCTGGAGTCCTTCTGAAATCTGGCGCCATCTTGTGGTGGCCGTTGGTATTGCAACCAGCAATGCTAATGCAATGCTAATGCGAAATACCTGCCTGTTTTCACTGCCCATCTCCTTCCCAAAGTGGAGAAGAGAAGGAAGTGAATGTGGGGATAGCCTTTTTTTTTTTTTTCGTAATAGATTTTATTTATTTATATTTATATAAAAACTGTTTATTTATTTTTTTCCTAATTAAAATTAATTTATTTGTTATCTCCCTGCTTGGCCCCTTTCACACGGGCTGTCTGATCAGGTTCGCCTGTCTGTTTTTCAGGCGGACCTGATCGGACCCTTAGAGCCCTTTCACACCGAGCCGCGGGGGGCGTTGGCGGTAAAGCGGCGCTATTTTTAGCGCTGCTTTACCGTAGTTTTAGTGACGCTATTCGGGCCTCTAGCGGGGCGGTCTTTTTCTGTGTAAATTTAAGATTAGTTATTTTTTATATTGAAAATAAAGCTTTGTCGGTCGTTTAAAAAAACCTGGCTCCTAACTTTTTTAGCTGGCTCCTAGATTCCAAGCAAATTTGTCAAGCCCTGGCCTAAAACATTTGCATAGTACTGTACGAACGGTATATATATATATATATATATATATATATATATATATATATATATATATATATATATATACAGTGGGGACGGAAAGTATTCAGACCCCCTTACATTTTTCACTCTTTGTTATATTGCAGCCATTTGCTAAAATCATTTAAGTTCATTTTTTTTCCTCATTAATGTACACACAGCACCCCATATTGACAGAAAAACACAGAATTGTTGACATTTTTGCAGATTTATTAAAAAAGAAAAACTGAAATATCACATGGTCCTAAGTATTCAGACCCTTTGCTCAGTATTTAGTAGAAGAACCCTTTTGATCTAATACAGCCATGAGTCTTTTTGGGAAAAATGCAACAAGTTTTTCACACCTGGATTTGGGGATCCTCTCCCATTGCTCCTTGCAGATCCTCTCCAGTTCTGTCAGGTTGGATGGTAAACGTTGGTGGACGGCCATTTTTAGGTCTCTCCAGAGATGCTCAATTGGGTTTAAGTCAAGGCTCTGGCTGGGCCATTCAAGAACAGTCACGGAGTTGTTGTGAAGCCACTCCTTCGTTATTTTAGCTGTGTGCTTAGGGTCATTGTCTTGTTGGAAGGTAAACCTTCAGCCCAGTCTGAGGTCCTGAGCACTCTGGAGAAGGTTTTCGTCCAGGATATTCCTGTACTTGGCCACATTCATCTTTTCCTAGATTGCAACCAGTTGTCCTGCTGAAAAACACCCCCACAGCATGAAGCTGCCACCACCATGCTTCACCATGTTGGGACTGTATTTGTACAGGTGATGAGCGGTGCCTGGTTTTCTCCACACATACCGCTTAGAATCAAGGCCAAAAAGTTCTATCTTGGTCTCATCAGACCAAAGAATCTTATTTCTCACCATCTTGGAGTCCTTTAGGTGTTTTTTTAGCAAACTCCATGCAGGCTTTCATGTGTCTTGCACTGAGGAGAGGCTTCCGTCGGGCCACTCTGCCATAAAGCCCCGACTGGTGGAGGGTTGCAGTGATGGTTGACTTTCTACAACTTTCTCCCAACTGCATCTCTGGAGCTCAGCCACAGTGATCTTTGGGTTCTTCTTTACCTCTCTCACCAAGGCTCTTCTCCCCCGATAGCTCAGTTTGGCCGGACGGCCAGCTCCAGGAAGGGTTCTGGTCGTCCCAAACGTCTTCCATTTAAGGATTATGGAGGCCACTGTGCTCTTAGGAACCTTAAGTGCAACAGACTTTCTTTTTGTAACCTTGGCCAGATCTGTGCCTTGCCACAATTCTGTCTCTGAGCTCTTCAGGCAGTTCCTTTGACCTCATGATTCTCATTTGCTCTGACATGCACTGTGAGCTGTAAGGTCTTATATAGACAGGTTTGTGGCTTTCCTAATCAAGTCAAATCAGTATAATCAAACACAGCTGGACTCAAATGGAGGTGTAGAACCATCTCAAGGATGATCAGAAGAAATGGACAGCACCTGAGTTAAATATATGAGTGTCACAGCAAAGGGTCTGAATACTTTGGACCATGTAATATTTCAGTTTTTCTTTTTTAATAAATCTGCAAAAATTCACAATTCTGTGTTTTTTTGTCAATATGGGGTGCTGTGTGTACATTAATGAGGAAAAAAATGAACTTAAATGATTTTATCAAATGGCTGCAATATAACAAAAAGTGAAAAATGTAAGGGGGTCTGAATACTTTCAGTCCACACTGTATATTATATATATATATATATATATATATATATATATATATATATATATATATCTATATATATATATATATCTATATATATATATCTATATATCTATATAGATATATAGATATATATATATATATATATATATATATATATATATATATATATATATAAAGATTCCAAACATGGAAGAAACAAGATAGAAGTCAGAGTCAGCTTACATTGGTCCATTGGAACAGTGCTGAGTATAAATCCACTTTAAGATCCTGAAATTATAACTTTTGCCTGGAGTTCTACTTTAACAGACCATAATAAAATGCTCTAATTAATGAAGAAGAAATGGTTTCCCATGCCCTCACATTCCCATTCAGAAAGACCAGTTTACAAAATAATAGGAAAATTTGAAAAGGTTCCAACCAGAGTGAGCAAACTTTATTGAAGTTTTTGGGATAACCTTGTGGGGAGGATACCAAATGTACAAATGTCATAATGTATTTATTAATGGCTTCTAAGATGTACGGGAGTGTTGGAGGAAAGTGGCTTCTACTTTTCAAATTGATTGCTTTTCTTCCCTAATAAAAAAAGTCCAAGAAGACTTCAGGACGTGTTGGTTGGTATGTATTCTTCCACCAGTCCTAAGAAACCTTACCGGAATTGTATTTCTCCAAAAACAAGAAAGATGAACAGCAAACAAAAGACGTGTAAACTGGAAGAAGAAAAACTGGGCTTGTTATGTCTAGTCATGTGAGGATCCTTATCCTGATGTTTCAGAATTGTGGTTTGAACCTACTATGGCAGTTGAAGAGAAAAAAAAAAACATTTCACCCCTTGCTTTTTTCTCCTCTGTTTCTGTAAAATCCCCTT
Source organism: Lithobates septentrionalis (assembly GCA_037952835.1). NCBI lineage: Eukaryota > Metazoa > Chordata > Amphibia > Anura > Ranidae > Lithobates > Lithobates septentrionalis. Next base: position 326,538 of record JBBDGP010003747.1, read on the forward strand.
ACTAGGGAAAAACAAAAATGAAAATGTTAATTTCCCAGAGAATTTGGTGAAATGCATTGAAGTCAAGAAGAAAGGGCAATTAAGGTGTTTTTTTTGGTGGTTTTTAGTGGGGATATCTAACAGCAGCCCTGGTTACATCTTTCAATTATTCTTGGATCTGTTCAAGTGTCAAAAAACAGCCCTTCATTAGCCTTTTGTTTTACTTTTGTTCACAAAAAATAAAACATGGTGGACGAGTGAAATAAAATAAATAAATAAACCAGCAGTACACAAATAGTAATTAAATACACACAAAAATGGAAAAACACAAAGAATAGTAAATTAAATAAACGGAAGTATCATAAACCCCCCTTCCTTAAATTAACACCCTCTAAATAAAGACAAAAAAAATACTTTTTTTGTCCAAACAAATTTTGTCTAAGCAGCTCAATGAGAGAAACTGAAAGACTCTGCTTTGGCAAACATCCCTAAGCTTCATCCATCTGAAATTTTTTTGAATGGTCCCATGTTAACCATTTTCATTCCAGTTCTCAGAACGCTTCTCTGATTTGTGACTGGCTTTCACCACTGCCTGCCAAATGAGACAGCCAGTCTCAGCTGGTAACACGGTGCTAACAGCTACAGTACAACTTTGATTATTTTTGTTCATTTCCCGGTTAAAAACATAGCTAAAGACCTCAGAGGTCCACCACTGGTGCAAAAAACCTTTTTGGGCCTTTTCACACTGTTACATACTGTGTTACATACTGTGTTTACCTGAAAATAAGACCTACCCTGAAAATAAGACCTACTGTGATATTCGGGGAGGGCTGCAATATAAGCCCTACCCCGAAAGTAAGCCCTAGTTTAAAGTGGTTGTAAACGGCTCTCTATGTATCCTCTAATGTAAAAGGTGTTTCTGTAATCTAATTGAGTCAAGTACCTTCTTATAGCGCCGCTCGGCACTCAGCTGATCTCTCGCTGCTCTCCCCTTCTTTTCTCCTAGGTGTCTGCGGGGGATCTTGGACCCCCTCCCTTTGCAGTGCTCGGAGCGGGCCATGGAAGCTCCGCTCAGCTGATCTCCCACTGCTATCCCCTTCTATTCTCCTGGCTGTCAGCAGGGGATCTTGGCCCCTCCTTGTGCAGTTCTGGGAGCGGGGAAGACAGCTCAGGCAAGTCACGGAAGCGCCGAGTGATGCTATAAGAAGGTATTTGACTCAGTTAGATTACAGAAAAATACACCTTTTACATTATATACTACAGTAATAGAGAGGATTCTAGCATTTTACAACCACTTTTACTATTATTCACACTGGGGATTCCTGACAGGCAGAGAGGGAGAGGGGGAGAGAAGACAGCACATTAAATGGCAAGCCCTACCCTAAAAATAAGCCCTACTGTGTTTTTGATGGCAAAAAATTAATATAAGACCCAGGCTTATTTTCAGGGTTCACACGGTAGTTAGTTCATCTAGTTCAACCAATAAATGGGAAAAAACAAAACAAAAAACATACAATCACATATACACAATCTTATAGTTGATCCAGAGGAAGGTAAAAAAAAAACCCCCACCAAAGCATGATTCAATTTGCTCCAGCGGGGGGAAAAAATTCCTTCCGGTTCCCCCGGCAGGCAATCAGATATTCCCTGGATCAACTTTACCTATAAATAATATAAATAGTAGTACCCAGTTATATTCTATACATTTAGGAAAGAATCCAAGCCTTTTTTTAAACAATCTACTGAGCTGGCCAGAACCACCTCTGGAGGGACTCTATTCCACATTTTTTCAGCTCTTACTGTGAAGAAACCTTTCTGTATTTGGAGATTAAATCTCTTCCTTTATATGTAAAAAGTGGCCCCTTGTCCTCTATGATGACTTTAAAATGAATAACTCAACACCAAGTTCACTATATGGACCACTTTTGAATGAAATATGTATTTATGTAAACACTGATGTAAGGCATAGTATTAGCTTACTCCGTTCCTGAGTGTTTCCGAGGCTTTCCGAGTTCAGCTGAGCTTGTCCCCAAGTATTTCCGAGGCTCTCTGGCACCCCCCCCCACCTCTGGCCACATGCGGTATTGCATGTAATAGAAGTCAATGTGGAACGAATTATCTTCGTTTCCATTTACTTCTATGGGGAAACTCGCTTTAATATGTGAGTGCTTTGGATTACGAGCATTCTCCTGGAACGGATTATACTCCTAATCCAAGGTTCCACTGTATGTGGACCTTTTGGGTAAAAAATACATTTTCGAGCAGGAAGATTATTTATTGTAGAGACACTATGCATTGTATGTACATTTTTTGGTCCATTGGCAGCCACTTCATAATGAACCTAACATAATGCACCCTAATGCAGATGCCATAGTGCACATTAGCGCACCACAATGGATCACAATAGTGTAAATGCAGCCTCAAGGAAGAAGATCACATGACAAGAAAATAAACAAGTAACTTTATTAAAAAAAAGACAATACACTTCAGAGAAGTGTCAGAAAAAAAGACAAAAAAAAGGATCTGTGCCACCAACCAACCAAATTCCTCTTTTCCTTTAAACTGGATTAAATACAACCTGGCTGATTGTCATGGGCAAGACATAGACATGTTCCTTTTATTAATTCCGAAACTGATTACAAGCTTTTGACTTGGTTTGTGTTAGCCTATTCACTGTGACTGGCATTGTAACAGCCTGTGTTGATGGGCTTTTGTGTACTTCAACAGAGTTTGCATTCCTATACAAGTCTATGAAAAATTAAAACCCACTTGAAGCAAGCCAAATGTAGGTAAGAAGAAGATCCCTAAGGTCCCTAACATGGCTCTGCAGCCATTTAACCATTGCAGCTGAGCCAGTCCCATTGAGCTTTGACAGTCAGATGGCCAATATTTAAAATAATATGCCCCAAAGGCCCCTTTGCATAGCTGCAGAATGATGCATCATGGCTGCTGTAGCATACCATAAAATTATTATTGTACAAATTACTGCTAGATTGTCGAAAGAATCAGGACGTGATTTCTGAATATCCATAACATGTATACAAGGGACACAACCTATTGGCCAAGGCTTTGACATCTCATCCACACAAAGTTGTAGCTTGCGCAATGTTTTTTGTTTTGTTTTTTGGATAGCATGGTAAGGGTTAGAACTTCTGCTAGGTTTTTATTACTCTCTATTTCCCCATTAGCATTTCCTGTATCTGTGACAGAATAAGAAATGAGTGGATATTTCCTCAATGTTAGCCAAAATCCCATAAATATCACCAGATCAGCTCTATAACCAGCGGTCTCCAAACTGTGGCCCACATGGCGAATATGGCCCATTACTTGCCTTTATTAAGCCCTTGGGGAACTATTCTATCCACTGACACCAATGGTGGGGCACTATTCCTCCCATCGACACCAATGATAGGGCACCATTCCTCCTATTGACACCAATGATGGGGCACTATTCCTCCTACTGATACCAATGATGGGGCACTATTCCTCCCACAGACACCAATGACGAGGCACTATTCCTCCCAATGACACCAATGATAGGGCACCATTTCTTCTACAAACACCAATGATGGGGCACTATTCTTGCTACTGACACCAATCACTATATCTCCCACTGACACCAATGATAAGCTCCATTCCTCCCACTGACACCAATCATGGGCTTCCAGTCCTCCCACTGACACAATAATTGGGCACTTTTCCTCCCAAAAATCAATGATGGGTCATTATTTTCCCCTATTGACACTGGGATATTTTCTACTGCCACTGACCACAGCCCAGGCCCCCTAAAGCCTGAAGGACAGTAAACTGGCCCTTTGAAAAGTTTGGAGACCCCTGAATTATACCTTAGTTTCTCTGACTTCTGTAGGTGGTGATACAAGCAGTCCTCTCGTGCCAGGCCCAGGCCCCATTGGTGCCCACCCCCCAGTAGTTCCTGGTACCATCACTGTCTTCTACATCACTGGCCACAGAGAAAGAGTGCCTGGTCTGAGCACACACAAACTTCATGCCAGCCATTTAGAAAGTGAAGTGGCCCAGACAGAGACATGCCCGCTCCACAGGGGGTTGCCAGGACCACCATTGCGGTGTCCTTGGAGTATGAGACAGTACAGCTCGCAGTTTGAAGCTGCCCAATCAGTGACCTCTTAGGAAGGCAATCCGAGGGATATGAGTCTTCTATCTGTGCTATCTCACTGCTAATCCGTGAGGAATAAGAGGGGGCGTGGGGCCTGTCATTTAGGCTGTATGAGGCCCCATGATTTCTTATGGTGGCCCTGGTCACCAGGACCAAGAGGGAAGATCCCACATAACAAAACAATTCTAACCCATTCCCCCACTAGAAGAAGTTTCAGCTTGAGTTTTTACTTGTAAACTGTCTTTTTGCTGGTAATTGGGTGGGAACACCATTGGATGAGCCATGTGAATGTACAGATTGGGTAATCTTACCTTGACGAAATAGGAGGATCCCTGCTACATTCTGGAGCACAAGAGGAGGGATACCCAACACAAAGTCAATGTAACAAGAAGCTGTGAGAGCCTACTGAATCCTGCCTGTGATCGTACATAAGATTAAATAAAGGTGAAGGGTTTCACCAGGTAATTATTTTTTCTCCTTTAAATGACTTGGAGCAAACTAAAATTTTTGCATTGTTTGGGATTGTTCAGTAAGGCAACAATGTACTTTCCTCTGCCTTATAAACTATATCCATAGGATGAGTGTCACATATGTTTTTTATTCTACAGAGGGCATGTACTAAACTATCTACTAAAAGGAGGGGGTATTGTGGAGTTAATTTTATTGTGGGCTTTGTAACTGTGCAGTTAAGTTCTTTGCACTATTTTTTATAAGGATCTTTTGCACTGTAAATTTCATGTGGACACCTGCAGTAAATTATCCAGCAGGGTGTAAAATGGGAGGGGCTTATTTATGCAGGGGCGTGGTTAAGGAAAGCAGGGGTGAGGCTTGATGGCTGGAATGAGGATCATTTTGCTGTGATTTTTTCACTGTGGATTGATGTCAGTTATACTTTTGTTTTCAGAAACACGTGAGTTTCTTCAAAGACAGTTTTGTTTTTCTTTCATTTTCTTGTATATCTTGTTGTACAGATTTGAGAAGAAAACCATCTTCTGAACCTTACAGTCCACTGTGAAAGAAACATTTAAAGCCCACTTTTAAAATGACATCATCATACTAAGAGCTGACCTAACTTCCACACTGCTAAGTTGCTGAGTTTTCAGCTATGCATTGTGATGGGGGGGGCTTCAGGTATGCCAGGCACTCACGTTCAATATAATGGTGTCTACAACTTCTGGTTCCCTATTAAATAAATCAATTCAAAACCTAAACAATAATAAACCAAAAACAAAGGCTATACAAACCCCAAGCAGAAGAGTACATTTTATCTTGATTTTTTTTTTTTTCAACATGTGTAACATAAACCGTGAAATTAATATATGTACAATAAAGTCAAATTATTATTGCCACTTTTTTCCTTCTGAAGTCTCTAAAGCAGAAAGATTCATTTTGTTTGCATTCGGGTTACAGATTCTAATCTGTTTGTATCAACACATTTCCCCACATGTCGCAAAAGTATTTCATCTTGTGACATTTTTTCTCATTTTTTCCTTCTGTATGCAAATATTTGTTTGTTGAATTCAATCCATAATTAACTTAATATTCAGTTCACTGCTAGAGAAAATTATCTCTTCCTTTAGCAGAGATAAAGTACTTCCTACATCTTTTATTATGTACTTTCAAAGTCTACGAGCCAAGAATGCCAAAATCGGCATAACTACTTACTACTACTACAAGGAAGAGGGGGGCAAATTGGCAGAACAAATGGAGGGATGCTTGATCATAAAGCCAATCAATCACTACTTCAGAGAGCTTGTCCAGAGAGTGGACAATTTTTTCATTGTACAGAAAATGCAGATGGAGGAGCAAGAAAAAGTTCTCCCACAGTACATAGAACATGGAAATGCAATTACCGTATTTATCGGCATATAACACGCACTTTTTTCCCCTTAAAATCAGGGGAAAGTCGTGGGTGCGTGTTATACGCTGATCCCCGCTATCGCTATGTGAATGTCGGCGATCGCCGCCGACATTCACATAGCGAGTAGTTTTAAATATGGCGCCGCGGAGTTCGGAGGGACTCGGCGGTGCTGAATGAGTGCCGCCGAAATCACAGAGCCGAGATACACATACCCGAGTGTATTCGGCTCTTTCCGGCGCCGCTCACAGTCACGCCCAGTTCCGCCATTGGACCTGTGTTATGTCCATCATAGGGCGGGACTGGGCGGGACTGTGAGCGGCGCCGGAAAGAGCCGAGAACCCTCGGCTATGTGTATCTCGGCGGCGTTCGTTCACTTCCACCGGCGCAGAGTCCCTCCGAACTCCGCGGCGCCATATTTAAAACGACTAGCATGTGTATGGCGGCGGCGGCGGCAGGCATGGATACTGGGGACAAGGCTGCATTGGGGACAAGGCTGCAGGGACAAGGCTGCACTGGGGACAAGGCTGCACTTAGGACAAGGCTGCACTGGGGACAAGGCTGCACTGACAAGGCTGCACTTAGGACAAGGTTGCCCTGACAAGACTGCACTGACAAGGCTGCACTGGGGACAAGGCTGCACTGACAAGGCTGCACTGGGGACAAGGCTGCACTGACAAGGCTGCACTGGGGACAAGGCTGCACTGGGGACAAGGCTGCACTGACAAGGCTGCACTGGGGCAAAGCTGCACTGACAAGGCTGCACTGACGAGGCTGCACTGACACTGAAAAGGCTGCAATGACACTAACAAGGCTGCAGATGAACACTGATGAGGCTGCATTGATGGGCATTTTAATGTAAGTTTCTTTTCCTTAAACTTCCCTCCTAAAAGTTTTTTTCCTTAAAATTCTCTCCTAAACTTGGGGTGCGTGTTATACACCGGCGCGTGTTATACGCCGATAAATACGGTATTTTAGTAAATATAAACTGCTAAATACCTTTTCTCATCAGCAGTATATAGCAGTCTTGTGACTTCTATGACTGTCTGGTTAAAGCTTGTAGGAGGAGTTTTCATCCTCCCACGATTGCCCGATGAGAATGCAGGACCGCTGACCCTCTGTCTAGACCAGTGTTTCTCAACTCCAGTCCTCAAGGCACTCCAACAGGTCATGTTTTCAGGCTTTCCATTATTTTGCACAGGTGATTTGATCAGTTTCACTGCCTTAGTAATGACCACAGCCATTAAATCTGAGGGAAATCCTAAAAACATGACCTGTTGGGGCACCTTGAGGACTGGAGTTGAGAAACACTGGCGTACTGTAGAGAATGCTGATTGGTCCTGTGCTGATCACATGCACTTTCCCAAGAAAAGACATCTCTCTAGCAATACACATCAAACTGAGCATGTGCAGCCTGACTCCAAAAACTCTGTCTTGTCCGGAGATGTTTTGGAGTCAGTGGAAGAAGGAGATGATCAGAGAAGACAGGATCAAACAGCCTTTTTACACAATGTAGAGGATTAACCCCTTAGGTTCCACAGTTTGTATAACAAGCATGCTCTACTGCATATACAGAAAAAAATAAAAAAATAATAAGCCAAAAACAAAGACCATACAAACTCCGAGCAGAATAGTAAATTTTATCTTGATATTTATTTTTACCAACATGTGTAACAAACAGTGAAATTAATATATCTACAATAAAGTCAAATTATTATTGCCACTTTTTTTCCTTCTGAAGTCTCCAAAGCAGAAAGATACATTTTGTTTGCACTCGGGTTACAGATTCTAATCTGTTTGTATTAATACATTTTCCCACATGCCACAAAAGTATTTCATCTTGCGAATTTTTTTCTCATTTTTTCCTTCTGTATGCAAATATTTGTTTGCTGAATTCAATCCATAATTAACTTAATATTCAGTTCACTGCTAGAGAAAATTTCAGCTTCCTTTAGCAGAGATAAAGTACTTCCTACATCTTTTATTAGGTACTTTCAAAGTCTACGAGCCAAGAATGCCAAAATCGGCATAACTACTTACTACTACTACAAGGAAGAGGGGGGCAAATTGGCAGAACAAATGGAGGGAAGCTTGATCATAAAGCCAATCAATCACTACTCCAGAGGGCTTATGCAGAGAGTGGACAATTATTCGATTGTATAGAAAATACAGATAGAGGAGCAAGAAAAAGGTCTCACTTAAAGTGAACACTTCAACACTTCATATTCCTGATATGTGCCAGCTGTACCATGTACTTGTATGAGAAAGTCTCCTGTTCTCTTTGTACTGCTTCCTATATGTGAAATCCCTGGTGTTCCTGCCAGTCCCTTTGCTTTCCTTTTAAAAACTGACCACACTAAGCAGGAGAGCACAGAGTGGTCAGTTCTCTAGCTACGTAGGCTGTGCTCTCCTCCAATGATCAGACTTGTGCTGACATGCCTCCCCTGCACAGCCATTCACTGGGAAGCTCAGTGTGCCGTTGCTTCTCTTCCCCCAGCTCTTATGCAAGGTGATCACTTATAAAAAAAAAGGGATTGATAATGTGTTTTAATCAATAAAATAAATAAAGTGTGGCGCTAAATTCGAATCTTAAATTCTAAATCAATTGGCATAGTGATATACATATAAAGTAAAAAAATTACATTCAGATTAATATAAGGGAGGAGCCAGGTGACGTCACTTCCGATCGCGGCTCAGACCGGAAGTTGGGAACTTTTTGTGAATTTGCCTGCGGGACCCCACGGTCCTCTACACTCGCTGCTGAGTGTTTTATCATATGTAATGCCCCGTACACAAGGTCGGACATTGATCGGACATTCCGACAACAAAATCCTAGGATTTTTTCCGACAGATGTTGGCTCAAACTTGTCTTGCATACACACGGTCACACAAAGTTGTCGGAAAATCCGATCGTTCTGAACGCGGTGACGTAAAACACATACGTCGGGACTATAAACGGGGCAGTAGCCAATAGCTTTCATCTCTTTATTTATTCTGAGCATGCGTGGCACTTTGTGCGTCGGATTTGTGTACACACGATCGGAAATTCCGACAACGGATTTTGTTGTCGGAAAATTTTATATCCTGCTCTCAAACTTTGTGTGTCGCAAAATCCGATGGAAAATGTGTGATGGAGCCCACACACGGTCGGAATTTCCGACAACAAGGTCCTATTACACATTTTCCGTCGGAAAATCCGACCGTGTGTACGGGGCATAAGTGTTTACTAGGTGGTCTGTGTCCCGAGCCCACCCTATTTTGAAGTCTATTAGAGCCTCTGGCTCTGATCAGGAGCTTAAAAAAAACCTGGCCGCTGTAATAATTCATGTGCTCGGTGCCCTGAAAGGGGCCGGACGCATAAATAGGGGGTGGCCATGGATAAATTCATGCTATGCATCAATCTATCCATTGCATATAGGGGGGTGGCCTGGAGAGAGGGGGCGGCGCCCCTATTGAACGGGCCGCCCCTGATGCTAAGAACAAAGGGAGATAGGCAAGTGGATCCCTTCAGCACTGGAGAACTGGGAACACAGAGAGCTCACACGCAGTAGTACACAGGCACGTAGGGCCGGAATGCTGGCAGCCCACAAAGATTATACAAAACACCATCAGTGTGCACAGTCTATTACATTAGGCATACCTCCCAACATTTTGAGATGAGAATGAGGGACACCTACAAACGCACATACGCATGTAGACATAGGACACGCCCCCTGCCACACACCCTTAAAAGAGAATTAACCCCAAAAAAAAGGTTAATTAAATCCACAAGGGCATTTTTTTACCACTACTATTCCTTTATATTGGCTTTTAAAATTTACAAATGCAGAGATTTAGAATTTGGATGAAAGGTTTAGCACTGGGAAACACTTTTTGAAAGATAAAAAGTGCATTTTATATACAACTATATGGATCAGACCAAAATGAGGGACAAAGGAGGAGGAATGAGGGACAGAGGGACATTGCTCCAAATCAGAGCCAGTTCCTCCAAATCAGGGACAGTTGGGAGCTATCCGTTAGGATGTGCACCCCAGAGCACAAACACACATGTGTGTATATCAGCAGAGCAGTGAACGGTGTCAGTAGAGCAAAGATTGGTGTCAGTAGGACAGTGGATGGTGTCAGTCGTTTTTTTTTTTTATTATTTTGGGGTCAGTCGTTTTTTTATTACTTTCTTACTATTTATTATGTAGCAGAATCTCTAACCTAAACCTAAAGTTCAACAGTTCTCTCAGCTTCACTACAATGTCCACTTGTAGCTCTTCAGCCCCTTAAGCTCCCGATCTCTCACTGGACTCTCTGATTCACTGACTCTGAATCCCGTGAGCTCCTCAAGGCTTTTGTGGTGGTATCTCCCTCAAGCGTCACTCACGCTTCCCTGCTGGGTTCCTCGCTTGGCACTCCAGATAACTTTCAAGCTTCACCCCTGCTGACCAGCTCGGTCCCTAGCTTGACACACAAGGTTGCTCTGCAAGCGTCACCTCCGCTGGTTGGGTCCCTGACTTGATCACCGCCTGAAGTTTCTCGATTCTCCACCGTGCCCTTTCGGTGAGAATGTTGATCCGGTACTACTACTTGATTCAGTTACTCACTGTGGTCCCTGGTAAAGGCGGTTGGTCCCTTAGTGGCGACAGCTTCCCTTCTACCGCCGACCATGACAGGTTCTCCGGCCAGCAGAACCGTCACTTTTGGTTGGACTGCAAGCCGCAGTCCCAACCCTGAGCTGCCCTCTTACTTCTAGATAGGCCCTCACACAGCCTGGCAGCCAGATGCCCCCCGGGATAGGCCCAATCTCCGGCTTAGCAGCCCGGGGCAACACAACACACATCCACCCAGATGGCAATCCAGGTGGCACAGAACATAGATCACCTGACCTTACCCGAATATATAGGCTCTCCCAGCAGGCACCCCAGTTTCCAAAGAGAATAAAATAGAATAGTAAGTCCAAAAAAGCAAAAAACAGCGTTTTGCATTTAAAAAAGTCCCTGATCCTTTTCAAAAATGCAGAGGCCGAAAAATGCATTGATATGAACGTCTCCCATAGGAACCCATGCTAAAAAAAATTGTCCTGTGTTTCTGCAAAAAACATGAAAAAACGCATTAATGTGAACCGAGCCTTAATTTCGGATACATGCGACTCGGGTACCAAGACAGGGTTGTCCAGTGCCCAGGGCAAGGATGCAGAATTGCGTCCCCTTCCCCCACTGTTAATACATGCTGTAGAATAGGTGTACCTCCCTGCCTCCATTCTTTGCCCCCTTACTTCACTGCACCCAGGGCAGCTGCCCCTCCTGCCCATCCCTTGTCCGTGCCCTGATACGAAACGAATCCGGATATACAAAATGAATCCCGAAAACAAATCATTCTAACGTAAAAAATAGGACAAAACAAAATGATTTAGTTAACGATTGAATCAGAAACTAAACCCATTTTTTCTGTCGTGTACATCTCTAGTGAGAACTGCTTAGAGAAGGGGCTTGCCAGGCCGGGAAAAGAATGGCGGCACAGCAGTTTACATGACTTATCAGGTGAGGCGTGGCATTGTACAGCAGCCAGATAGAAACTGACATTCATTCAGTGGGATTACAGGTACTAGCACAACTACAGGTAGCAGTTCAGCCTTGTATGTCTGTGGGACCATAAGTGACCGATCAGCTTTAGAGCTCTTTCACACATGCTTTGATCTCTGAAGAGTCATCTGCTTTCCGGATTTCTCTTCAGAGAGCATTTGACACTCGGTAAGGAGGCATTGTATCACCTTCACACCACCTGCTTCAACCAATTGAACCCCACACTAGCACGCCACAACTGCGTGCAATTTCCTTTGAATGGGTCTTGCTCGATGGGTGCAAGCAACAGGGGGTATAATCAGGGCTGTCTTAATGAGAGGGCACACCTGGGCACTGCCCAGGGGCCCCAGCTGCATGGGGGGCCCCTGCACTTTCCCCAAAGCAGCTGGTCCTTGGAGAATATGCTGCCTCTAAATTGGGGGCCCCATGATGGCACTGAGAGTGATGGATACAGAGGGGAGGCAGGCTGGCAGCGGTGCGCCGTGCTGTGTAGAACGATACCTATTATTTCACAGCCAGCAGGGAGGGGCGGGGCTGGAGCGCCAGTGATGCTCTAACCCCGCCCCATTCAGCTTGAATGCTCAGGACTCGAAGGAGTCGGCAGCACTGAGAGCCCACCTGTGGAAGTAGCATTGTGGATAGTGTCATGTAGAGCTGCACGATTCTGGCCAAAATGAGAATCACAATATTTTTGCTTAGAATAAAAAGATCACGATTCTCTCACGATTCTCGCAACGTAAAATCTTTCTACAAAAAAAAATAGGCTAACTTTACTGGTTCGTTTTTTGTTTTTGTTTTTAATTCATTAAAGTCATTTTTTCCAAAAAAATTGCATTTGAAAGACCGCTGCGCAAATACAGTGTGACATAAAATATTGCAACAACCACCATTTTATTCTCTAGAGTATGTACTAAAAATATATATATATATATATATATATATATATATATATATATAATGTTTGGGAGTTCTAAGTAATGACTTTAACTTGAAACCAACAAATGTCAGAAAAAGGTTTAGTATTTAAGTGGTTAAACTTTTTTCACTTACACACAGTCTATTCCATTGACAAATTGTTACAATGTTTACACTTACACCCCTTTCACACTGGGGCAGTTTGCAGGCGCTATTGTGCTAAAAAAAGTGCCTGCAAACCGGCCTGAAAGTGACATCGCGGCAATACCGCCGGCAAAGCGCCTCCGCAGGGGTGCCTTGCGGTGGTTCTTAACCCTTTCTCAGCCGCGGCTGAATACCGACGGTAAAGCGCCACTAACAATAGCGGCGTTTTACCGCCGACGCCGCCCTTGCCCCAGTGTGAAAGGGGCCTTAGTTTAACTGATAAAGAATGTTTTGATTCTTGGCAGACTGCCCGGTTTTTCTCTTCCTTTCTTTTGAGGGCTGTGGCTTCAGTAGAGCAGAGAGAATTCTTTGCATAGAAAGAATCGGGGAACACTTTAGTCAAGATTGCGATAACGATTCTTGACGATTAATTGTGCAGGTCTAGTGTCATGGTGAGCCCAGCTGTCCAGCACTGTTCACACCGAAAGGCTTGGAATGCCCGGAGGGATGCTCCCTCCTCCGCCCCTCCTTCTGCCTGGTTGATTGGTATAGGTAAGTGCAGTGCTGGAGGTGGGCACATAGCCAAAAGTTTACATGCACTGTATCTCCACCAGAAAAGGGGGTACTACATGGATGGAATAATGGTGCTGGGGGATATTAAGGGTGTATGGGGTAAAATGCTGAGGGGGGAACTGGGGTGTATAGGGGGTAGCAATGCTTGGGGTAGCTTGGGTGGCTATAGTGCTAGAGGTATCAGGGATGTAAAGAGGCCACAGTGTAGGGGGTATCAGGGATGTAGTGGGGTCACAATACAAGGGGTAACTTATGGTATATGGTTACAGTGCTGGGGGGATATCTGGGGTGTAGAGGGGTGAGAGTGATGGGGGATATCTGGGGTGTAGAGGGGTCAGAGTGCTTGGGGGATATTTTTGGTGTAGAGGGGTCGGAGTGCTGGGGGGATATCTGGGGTGTAGAGGGGTCAGAGTGCTGTTCGGATATCTGGGGTGTAGAGGGGTCAGAGTGCTGGGGGGATATCTGGGGTGTAGAGGGGTCAGAGTGCTGGGGGGATATCTGGGATGTAGAGGGGTCAGAGTGCTGGGGGGATATCTGGGGTGTAGAGGGGTCAGAGTGCTGGGGAGATATCTGGGATGTAGAGGGGTCAGAGTGCTGGGGGGATATCTGGGATGTAGAGGGGTCAGAGTGCTGGGGAGATATCTGGGATGTAGAGGGGTCAGAGTGCTGGGGGGATATCTGGGATGTAGAGGGGTCAGAGTGCTGGGGAGATATCTGGGATGTAGAGGGGTCAGAGTGCTGGGGGGATATCTGGGATGTAGAGGGGTCACAGTGCTGGGGGGATATCTGGGATGTAGAGGGGTCAGAGTGCTGGGGGGATATCTGGGATGTAGAGGGGTCAGAGTGCTGGGGAGATATCTGGAATGCAGAGGGGTCAGAGTGCTGGGGGGATATCTGGGGTGTAGAGGGGTTAGAGTGCTGAGGGGATATCTGGGGTGTAGAGGGGTCAGAGTGGTGGGGGGATATCTGGGGTGTAGAGGGGGTCAGAGTGCTGGAGGGATATCTGGGGTGTAGATGGGTCAGAGTGCTGAGGGGATATCTGGGGTGTAGAGGGGTCAGAGTGGTGGGGGGATATCTGGGGTGTAGAGGGGGTCAGAGTGCTGGAGGGATATCTGGGGTGTAGAGGGGTCAGAGTGCTGGGGAGATATCTGGAATGTAGAGGGGTCAGAGTGCTGGGGGGATATCTGGGGTGTAAAGGGGTCAGAGTGCTGGGGGGATATCTGGGGTGTAGAGGGGTCAGAGTGCTGGGATATCTGGGATGTAGAGGGGTCAGAGTGGTGGGGGGATATCTGGGATGTAGAGGGGTCAGAGTGCTGGGGAGATATCTGGGGTGTAGAGTGGTCAGACTGCTGGGGGGATATCTGGGGTGTAGAGGGGTCAGAGTGCTGGGGAGATATCTGGGATGTAGAGGGGTCAGAGTGCTGGGGGGATATCTGGGATGTAGAGGGGTCAGAGTGCTGGGGAGATATCTGGGATGTAGAGGGGTCAGAGTGCTGGGGGGATATCTGGGATGTAGAGGGGTCAGAGTGCTGGGGGGATATCTGGGATGTAGAGAGGTCAGAGTGCTGGGGAGATATCTGGGATGTAGAGGGGTCAGAGTGCTGGGGGGATATCTGGGGTGTAGAGGGGTCAGAGTGCTGGGGGGATATCTGGGGTGTAGAGGGGTCAGAGGGCTGGGGAGATATCTGGGATGTAGAGGGGTCAGAGTGCTGGGGGGATATCTGGGGTGTAGAGGGGGTCAGAGTGCTGGAGGGATATCTGGGGTGTAGAGGGGTTAGAGTGCTGAGGGGATATCTGGGGTGTAGAGGGGTCAGAGTGGTGGGGGGATATCTGGGGTGTAGAGGGGTCAGAGTGCTGGGGGGATATCTGAAGTGTAGATGGGTCAGAGTGCTGGGGGGATATCTGGGGTGTAGAGGGGTCAGAGTGCTGGGGGGATATCTGGGGTGTAGAGGGGTCAGAGTGGTGGGGGGATATCTAGGGTGTAGAGGGGTCAGAGTGCTGGGGGATATCTGGGGTGTAGAGGGGTCAGAGTGCAGGGGGGATATCTGGGGTGTAGAGAGGTCAGAGTGCTGGGGGGATATCTGGGGTGTAGAGGGGTCAGAGTGCTGGGGAGATATCTGGGATGTAGAGGGGTCAGAGTGCTGGGGGGATATCTGGGATGTAGAGGGGTCAGAGTGCTGGGGAGATATCTGGGATGTAGAGGGGTCAGAGTGCTGGGGGGATATCTGGGATGTAGAGGGGTCAGAGTGCTGGGGGGATATCTGGGATGTAGAGAGGTCAGAGTGCTGGGGAGATATCTGGGATGTAGAGGGGTCAGAGTGCTGGGGGGATATCTGGGGTGTAGAGGGGTCAGAGTGCTGGGGGGATATCTGGGGTGTAGAGGGGTCAGAGGGCTGGGGAGATATCTGGGATGTAGAGGGGTCAGAGTGCTGGAGGGATATCTGGGGTGTAGAGGGGGTCAGAGTGCTGGAGGGATATCTGGGGTGTAGAGGGGTTAGAGTGCTGAGGGGATATCTGGGGTGTAGAGGGGTCAGAGTGGTGGGGGGATATCTGGGGTGTAGAGGGGTCAGAGTGCTGGGGGGATATCTGAAGTGTAGATGGGTCAGAGTGCTGGGGGGATATCTGGGGTGTAGAGGGGTCAGAGTGCTGGGGGGATATCTGGGGTGTAGAGGGGTCAGAGTGGTGGGGGGATATCTAGGGTGTAGAGGGGTCAGAGTGCTGGGGGATATCTGGGGTGTAGAGGGGTCAGAGTGCAGGGGGGATATCTGGGGTGTAGAGAGGTCAGAGTGCTGGGGGGATATCTGTGGTGTAGAGAGGTCAGAGTGCTGGGGGGATATCTGGGGTGTAGAGGGGTCAGAGTGCTGGGGGGATATCTGGGGTGTAGAGAGGTCAGAGTGCAGGGGGGATATCTGGGGTGTAGAGGGGTCAGAGTGCTGGGGGGATATCTGGGTTGTAGAGGGGTCAGAGTGCTGGGGGGATATCTGGGGTGTAGAGGGGTCAGAGTGCTGGGGGGATATCTGGAGTGTAGAGGGGTCAGAGTGCAGGGGGGATATCTAGCATGTAGAGGGGTCAGAGTGCTGGGGGGGGATATCTGGGCTGTGGAGGGGTCAGAGTGCTGGGGGGATATCTGGGGTGTAGAAGGGTCAGAGTGCTGGGGGGATATCTGGGGTGTAGAGGGGGTCAGAGTGCTGGGGGGATATCTGGGGTGTAGAGGGGTCAGAGTGCTGGGGGGATATCTGGGGTGTAGAGGGGTCAGAGTGCTGGGGGGATATCTGGGGTGTAGAGGGGGTCAGAGTGCTGGGGGGATATCTGGGGTGTAGAGGGGTCAGAGTGCTGGGGGGATATCTGGCATGTAGAGGGGTCAGAGTGCTGGGGGATATCTGGGGTGTAGAGGGGTTAGAGTGCTGAGGGGATATCTGGGGTGTAGAGGGGTCAGAGTGGTGGGGGGATATCTGGGGTGTAGAGGGGGTCAGAGTGCTGGAGGGATATCTGGGGTGTAGAGGGGTCAGAGTGCTGGGGGGATATCTGGGGTGTAAAGGGGTCAGAGTGCTGGGGGGATATCTGGGGTGTAGAGGGGTCAGAGTGCTGGGATATCTGGGATGTAGAGGGGTCAGAGTGGTGGGGGGATATCTGGGATGTAGAGGGGTCAGAGTGCTGGGGAGATATCTGGGGTGTAGAGTGGTCAGACTGCTGGGGGGATATCTGGGGTGTAGAGGGGTCAGAGTGCTGGGGAGATATCTGGGATGTAGAGGGGTCAGAGTGTTGGGGGGATAGCTGGGATGTAGAGGGGTCAGAGTGCTGGGGAGATATCTGGGATGTAGAGGGGTCAGAGTGCTGGGGGGATATCTGGGATGTAGAGGGGTCAGAGTGCTGGGGGGATATCTGGGATGTAGAGAGGTCAGAGTGCTGGGGAGATATCTGGGATGTAGAGGGGTCAGAGTGCTGGGATATCTGGGATGTAGAGGGGTCAGAGTGCTGGGGGGATATCTGGGGTGTAGAGGGGTCAGAGTGCTGGGGAGATATCTGGGATGTAGAGGGGTCAGAGTGCTGGGGGGATATCTGGGGTGTAGAGGGGTCAGAGTGCTGGGGGGATATCTGAAGTGTAGAGGGGTCAGAGTGCTGGGGGGATATCTGGGGTGTAGAGGGGTCAGAGTGCTGGGGGGATATCTGGGGTGTAGAGGGGTCAGAGTGCTGGGGGGATATCTGGGGTGTAGAGGGGTCAGAGTGGTGGGGGGATATCTAGGGTGTAGAGGGGTCAGAGTGCTGGGGGATATCTGGGGTGTAGAGGGGTCAGAGTGCAGGGGGGATATCTGGGGTGTAGAGAGGTCAGAGTGCTGGGGGGATATCTGTGGTGTAGAGAGGTCAGAGTGCTGGGGCGATATCTGGGGTGTAGAGGGGTCAGAGTGCTGGGGGGATATCTGGGGTGTAGAGAGGTCAGAGTGCAGGGGGGATATCTGGGGTGTAGAGGGGTCAGAGTGCTGGGGGGATATCTGGGGTGTAGAGGGGTCAGAGTGCTGGGGGGATATCTGGGGTGTAGAGAGGTCAGAGTGTAGGGGGGATATCTGGAGTGTAGAGGGGTCAGAGTGCAGGGGGGATATCTAGCATGTAGAGGGGTCAGAGTGCTGGGGGGGGATATCTGGGCTGTGGAGGGGTCAGAGTGCTGGGGGGATATCTGGGGTGTAGAAGGGTCAGAGTGCTGGGGGGATATCTGGGGTGTAGAGGGGGTCAGAGTGCTGGGGGGATATCTGGGGTGTAGAGGGGTCAGAGTGCTGGGGGGATATCTGGGGTGTAGAGGGGTCAGAGTGCTGGGGGGATATCTGGGGTGTAGAGGGGTCAGAGTGCTGGGGGGATATCTGGGGTGTAGAGGGGTCAGAGTGGTGGGGGGATATCTAGGGTGTAGAGGGGTCAGAGTGCTGGGGGATATCTGGGGTGTAGAGGGGTCAGAGTGCAGGGGGGATATCTGGGGTGTAGAGAGGTCAGAGTGCTGGGGGGATATCTGGGGTGTAGAGGGGTCAGAGTGCTGGGGAGATATCTGGGATGTAGAGGGGTCAGAGTGCTGGGGGGATATCTGGGATGTAGAGGGGTCAGAGTGCTGGGGAGATATCTGGGATGTAGAGGGGTCAGAGTGCTGGGGGGATATCTGGGATGTAGAGGGGTCAGAGTGCTGGGGGGATATCTGGGATGTAGAGAGGTCAGAGTGCTGGGGAGATATCTGGGATGTAGAGGGGTCAGAGTTCTGGGGGGATATCTGGGGTGTAGAGGGGTCAGAGTGCTGGGGGGATATCTGGGGTGTAGAGGGGTCAGAGGGCTGGGGAGATATCTGGGATGTAGAGGGGTCAGAGTGCTGGGGGGATATCTGGGGTGTAGAGGGGGTCAGAGTGCTGGAGGGATATCTGGGGTGTAGAGGGGTTAGAGTGCTGAGGGGATATCTGGGGTGTAGAGGGGTCAGAGTGGTGGGGGGATATCTGGGGTGTAGAGGGGTCAGAGTGCTGGGGGGATATCTGAAGTGTAGATGGGTCAGAGTGCTGGGGGGATATCTGGGGTGTAGAGGGGTCAGAGTGCTGGGGGGATATCTGGGGTGTAGAGGGGTCAGAGTGGTGGGGGGATATCTAGGGTGTAGAGGGGTCAGAGTGCTGGGGGATATCTGGGGTGTAGAGGGGTCAGAGAGCAGGGGGGATATCTGGGGTGTAGAGAGGTCAGAGTGCTGGGGGGATATCTGTGGTGTAGAGAGGTCAGAGTGCTGGGGGGATATCTGGGGTGTAGAGGGGTCAGAGTGCTGGGGGGATATCTGGGGTGTAGAGAGGTCAGAGTGCAGGGGGGATATCTGGGGTGTAGAGGGGTCAGAGTGCTGGGGGGATATCTGGGTTGTAGAGGGGTCAGAGTGCTGGGGGGATATCTGGGGTGTAGAGGGGTCAGAGTGCTGGGGGGATATCTGGAGTGTAGAGGGGTCAGAGTGCAGGGGGGATATCTAGCATGTAGAGGGGTCAGAGTGCTGGGGGGGGATATCTGGGCTGTGGAGGGGTCAGAGTGCTGGGGGGATATCTGGGGTGTAGAAGGGTCAGAGTGCTGGGGGGATATCTGGGGTGTAGAGGGGGTCAGAGTGCTGGGGGGATATCTGGGGTGTAGAGGGGTCAGAGTGCTGGGGGGATATCTGGGGTGTAGAGGGGTCAGAGTGCTGGGGGGATATCTGGGGTGTAGAGGGGGTCAGAGTGCTGGGGGGATATCTGGGGTGTAGAGGGGTCAGAGTGCTGGGGGGATATCTGGCATGTAGAGGGGTCAGAGTGCTGGGGGGATATCTGGGGTGTAGAGGGGTTAGAGTGCTGAGGGGATATCTGGGGTGTAGAGGGGTCAGAGTGGTGGGGGGATATCTGGGGTGTAGAGGGGGTCAGAGTGCTGGAGGGATATCTGGGGTGTAGAGGGGTCAGAGTGCTGGGGGGATATCTGGGGTGTAAAGGGGTCAGAGTGCTGGGGGGATATCTGGGGTGTAGAGGGGTCAGAGTGCTGGGATATCTGGGATGTAGAGGGGTCAGAGTGGTGGGGGGATATCTGGGATGTAGAGGGGTCAGAGTGCTGGGGAGATATCTGGGGTGTAGAGTGGTCAGACTGCTGGGGGGATATCTGGGGTGTAGAGGGGTCAGAGTGCTGGGGAGATATCTGGGATGTAGAGGGGTCAGAGTGTTGGGGGGATAGCTGGGATGTAGAGGGGTCAGAGTGCTGGGGAGATATCTGGGATGTAGAGGGGTCAGAGTGCTGGGGGGATATCTGGGATGTAGAGGGGTCAGAGTGCTGGGGAGATATCTGGGATGTAGAGGGGTCAGAGTGCTGGGATATCTGGGATGTAGAGGGGTCAGAGTGCTGGGGGGATATCTGGGGTGTAGAGGGGTCAGAGTGGTGGGGGGATATCTGGGGTGTAGAGGGGTCAGAGTGCTGGGGAGATATCTGGGGTGTAGAGGGGTCAGAGTGGTGGGGGGATATCTGGGGTGTAGAGGGGTCAGAGTGCTGGGGAGATATCTGGGATGTAGAGGGGTCAGAGTGCTGGGGGGATATCTGGGGTGTAGAGGGGGTCAGAGTGCTGGAGGGATATCTGGGGTGTAGAGGGGTTAGAGTGCTGAGGGGATATATGGGGTGTAGAGGGGTCAGAGTGGTGGGGGGATATCTGGGGTGTAGAGGGGTCAGAGTGCTGGGGAGATATCTGGGATGTAGAGGGGTCAGAGTGCTGGGGGGATATCTGGGGTGTAGAGGGGGTCAGAGTGCTGGAGGGATATCTGGGGTGTAGAGGGGTTAGAGTGCTGAGGGGATATCTGGGGTGTAGAGGGGTCAGAGTGGTGGGGGGATATCTGGGGTGTAGAGGGGTCAGAGTGCTGGGGGGATATCTGAAGTGTAGAGGGGTCAGAGTGCTGGGGGGATATCTGGGGTGTAGAGGGGTCAGAGTGCTGGGGGGATATCTGGGGTGTAGAGGGGTCAGAGTGGTGGGGGGATATCTAGGGTGTAGAGGGGTCAGAGTGCTGGGGGATATCTGGGGTGTAGAGGGGTCAGAGTGCAGGGGGGATATCTGGGGTGTAGAGAGGTCAGAGTGCTGGGGGGATATCTGTGGTGTAGAGAGGTCAGAGTGCTGGGGGGATATCTGGGGTGTAGAGGGGTCAGAGTGCTGGGGGGATATCTGGGGTGTAGAGAGGTCAGAGTGCAGGGGGGATATCTGGGGTGTAGAGGGGTCAGAGTGCTGGGGGGATATCTGGGGTGTAGAGGGGTCAGAGTGCTGGGGGGATATCTGGGGTGTAGAGAGGTCAGAGTGTAGGGGGGATATCTGGAGTGTAGAGGGGTCAGAGTGCAGGGGGGATATCTAGCATGTAGAGGGGTCAGAGTGCTGGGGGGGGATATCTGGGCTGTGGAGGGGTCAGAGTGCTGGGGGGATATCTGGGGTGTAGAAGGGTCAGAGTGCTGGGGGGATATCTGGGGTGTAGAGGGGGTCAGAGTGCTGGGGGGATATCTGGGGTGTAGAGGGGTCAGAGTGCTGGGGGGATATCTGGGGTGTAGAGGGGTCAGAGTGCTGGGGGGATATCTGGGGTGTAGAGGGGTCAGAGTGCTGGGGGGATATCTGGGGTGTAGAGAGGTCAGAGTGCAGGGGGGATATCTGTGGTGTAGAGAGGTCAGAGTGCTGGGGGGATATCTGGGGTGTAGAGAGGTCAGAGTGCAGGGGGGATATCTGGGGTGTAGAGGGGTCAGAGTGCTGGGGGGATATCTGGGGTGTAGAGGGGTCAGAGTGCTGGGGGGATATCTGGGGTGTAGAGGGGTCAGAGTGCTGGGGGGATATCTGGGGTGTAGAGGGGTCAGAGTGCTGGGGGGATATCTGGGGTGTAGAGAGGTCAGAGTGTAGGGGGGATATCTGGAGTGTAGAGGGGTCAGAGTGCAGGGGGGATATCTAGCATGTAGAGGGGTCAGAGTGCTGGGGGGGGATATCTGGGCTGTGGAGGGGTCAGAGTGCTGGGGGGATATCTGGGGTGTAGAAGGGTCAGAGTGCTGGGGGGATATCTGGGGTGTAGAGGGGGTCAGAGTGCTGGGGGGATATCTGGGGTGTAGAGGGGTCAGAGTGCTGGGGGGATATCTGGGGTGTAGAGGGGTCAGAGTGCTGGGGGGATATCTGGGGTGTAGAGGGGTCAGAGTGCTGGGGGGATATCTGGGGTGTAGAGAGGTCAGAGTGCAGGGGGGATATCTGTGGTGTAGAGAGGTCAGAGTGCTGGGGGGATATCTGGGGTGTAGAGGGGTCAGAGTGCTGGGGGGATATCTGGGGTGTAGAGAGGTCAGACTGCAGGGGGGATATCTGGGGTGTAGAGGGGTCAGAGTGCTGGGGGGATATCTGGGGTGTAGAGGGGTCAGAGTGCTGGGGGGATATCTGGGGTGTAGAGAGGTCAGAGTGTAGGGGGGATATCTGGGGTGTAGAGGGGTCAGAGTGCAGGGGGGGTAACTAGCATGTAGAGGGGTCAGAGTGCTGGGGGGGGGGATATCTGGGGTGTGGAGGGGTCAGAGTGCTGGGGGGATATCTGGGGTGTAGAAGGGTCAGAGTGCTGGGGGGATATCTGGGGTGTAGAGGGGGTCAGAGTGCTGGGGGGATATCTGGGGTGTAGAGGGGTCAGAGTGCTGGGGGGATATCTGGCATGTAGAGGGGTCAGAGTGCTGGGGGGATATCTGGGGTGTAGAGAGGTCAGAGTGCTGGAGGGATATCTGGGGTGTAGAGGGGTCAGAGTGCTGGGGGGATATCTGGGGTGTAGAGAGGTCAGAGTGCTGGAGGGATATCTGGGGTGTAGAGGGGTCAGAGTGCTGGGAGGATATCTGGGATGTAGAGGGGTCAGAGTGCT
Organism: Lithobates septentrionalis; assembly: GCA_037952835.1. Lineage (NCBI taxonomy): Eukaryota > Metazoa > Chordata > Amphibia > Anura > Ranidae > Lithobates > Lithobates septentrionalis. The sequence goes on from JBBDGP010003747.1 coordinate 349,065, forward strand.
GGGGGGATATCTGGGGTGTAGAGGGGTCAGAGTGCAGGGGGGATATCTGGGGTGTAGAGAGGTCAGAGTGCTGGGGGGATATATGAGATGTAGAGGGGTCAGAGTGATGGGGGGATATCTGGGGTGTAGAGGGGTCAGAGTGCTGGGGAGATATCTGGGGTGTAGAGGGTTTCAGAGTGCTGGGGGGATATCTGGGGTGTAGAGGGGTCAGAGTGCTGGGGGGATATCTGGGGTGTAGAGGGGTCAGAGTGCTGGGGGGATATCTAGGGTGTAGAGGGGTCAGAGTGCTGGGGGGATATCTGGGGTGTAGAGGGGTCAGAGTGCTGGGGGGATATCTGGGATGTAGAGGGGTCAGAGTGCTGGGGGGATATCTGGGGTGTAGAGGGGTCAGAGTGCTGGGGGGATATCTAGGGTGTAGAGGGTTTCAGAGTGCTGGGGGGATATCTGGGGTGTAGAGGGGTCAGAGTGCTGGGGGGATATCTGGGGTGTAGAGGGGTCAGAGTGGTGGGGGGATATCTAGGGTGTAGAGGGGTCAGAGTGCTGGGGGATATCTGGGGTGTAGAGGGGTCAGAGTGCAGGGGGGATATCTGGGGTGTAGAGAGGTCAGAGTGCTGGGGGGATATCTGTGGTGTAGAGAGGTCAGAGTGCTGGGGCGATATCTGGGGTGTAGAGGGGTCAGAGTGCTGGGGGGATATCTGGGGTGTAGAGAGGTCAGAGTGCAGGGGGGATATCTGGGGTGTAGAGGGGTCAGAGTGCTGGGGGGATATCTGGGGTGTAGAGGGGTCAGAGTGCTGGGGGGATATCTGGGGTGTAGAGAGGTCAGAGTGTAGGGGGGATATCTGGAGTGTAGAGGGGTCAGAGTGCAGGGGGGATATCTAGCATGTAGAGGGGTCAGAGTGCTGGGGGGGGATATCTGGGCTGTGGAGGGGTCAGAGTGCTGGGGGGATATCTGGGGTGTAGAAGGGTCAGAGTGCTGGGGGGATATCTGGGGTGTAGAGGGGGTCAGAGTGCTGGGGGGATATCTGGGGTGTAGAGGGGTCAGAGTGCTGGGGGGATATCTGGGGTGTAGAGGGGTCAGAGTGCTGGGGGGATATCTGGGGTGTAGAGGGGTCAGAGTGCTGGGGGGATATCTGGGGTGTAGAGGGGTCAGAGTGGTGGGGGGGTATCTAGGGTGTAGAGGGGTCAGAGTGCTGGGGGATATCTGGGGTGTAGAGGGGTCAGAGTGCAGGGGGGATATCTGGGGTGTAGAGAGGTCAGAGTGCTGGGGGGATATCTGGGGTGTAGAGGGGTCAGAGTGCTGGGGAGATATCTGGGATGTAGAGGGGTCAGAGTGCTGGGGGGATATCTGGGATGTAGAGGGGTCAGAGTGCTGGGGAGATATCTGGGATGTAGAGGGGTCAGAGTGCTGGGGGGATATCTGGGATGTAGAGGGGTCAGAGTGCTGGGGGGATATCTGGGATGTAGAGAGGTCAGAGTGCTGGGGAGATATCTGGGATGTAGAGGGGTCAGAGTGCTGGGGGGATATCTGGGGTGTAGAGGGGTCAGAGTGCTGGGGGGATATCTGGGGTGTAGAGGGGTCAGAGGGCTGGGGAGATATCTGGGATGTAGAGGGGTCAGAGTGCTGGGGGATATCTGGGGTGTAGAGGGGGTCAGAGTGCTGGAGGGATATCTGGGGTGTAGAGGGGTTAGAGTGCTGAGGGGATATCTGGGGTGTAGAGGGGTCAGAGTGGTGGGGGGATATCTGGGGTGTAGAGGGGTCAGAGTGCTGGGGGGATATCTGAAGTGTAGATGGGTCAGAGTGCTGGGGGGATATCTGGGGTGTAGAGGGGTCAGAGTGCTGGGGGGATATCTGGGGTGTAGAGGGGTCAGAGTGGTGGGGGGATATCTAGGGTGTAGAGGGGTCAGAGTGCTGGGGGATATCTGGGGTGTAGAGGGGTCAGAGTGCAGGGGGGATATCTGGGGTGTAGAGAGGTCAGAGTGCTGGGGGGATATCTGTGGTGTAGAGAGGTCAGAGTGCTGGGGGGATATCTGGGGTGTAGAGGGGTCAGAGTGCTGGGGGGATATCTGGGGTGTAGAGAGGTCAGAGTGCAGGGGGGATATCTGGGGTGTAGAGGGGTCAGAGTGCTGGGGGGATATCTGGGTTGTAGAGGGGTCAGAGTGCTGGGGGGATATCTGGGGTGTAGAGGGGTCAGAGTGCTGGGGGGATATCTGGAGTGTAGAGGGGTCAGAGTGCAGGGGGGATATCTAGCATGTAGAGGGGTCAGAGTGCTGGGGGGGGGATATCTGGGCTGTGGAGGGGTCAGAGTGCTGGGGGGATATCTGGGGTCTAGAAGGGTCAGAGTGCTGGGGGGATATCTGGGGTGTAGAGGGGGTCAGAGTGCTGGGGGGATATCTGGGGTGTAGAGGGGTCAGAGTGCTGGGGGGATATCTGGGGTGTAGAGGGGTCAGAGTGCTGGGGGGATATCTGGGGTGTAGAGGGGGTCAGAGTGCTGGGGGGATATCTGGGGTGTAGAGGGGTCAGAGTGCTGGGGGGATATCTGGCATGTAGAGGGGTCAGAGTGCTGGGGGGATATCTGGGGTGTAGAGGGGTTAGAGTGCTGAGGGGATATCTGGGGTGTAGAGGGGTCAGAGTGGTGGGGGTATATCTGGGGTGTAGAGGGGGTCAGAGTGCTGGAGGGATATCTGGGGTGTAGAGGGGTCAGAGTGCTGGGGGGATATCTGGGGTGTAAGGGGTCAGAGTGCTGGGGGGATATCTGGGGTGTAGAGGGGTCAGAGTGCTGGGATATCTGGGATGTAGAGGGGTCAGAGTGGTGGGGGGATATCTGGGATGTAGAGGGGTCAGAGTGCTGGGGAGATATCTGGGGTGTAGAGTGGTCAGACTGCTGGGGGGATATCTGGGGTGTAGAGGGGTCAGAGTGCTGGGGAGATATCTGGGATGTAGAGGGGTCAGAGTGTTGGGGGGATAGCTGGGATGTAGAGGGGTCAGAGTGCTGGGGAGATATCTGGGATGTAGAGGGGTCAGAGTGCTGGGGGGATATCTGGGATGTAGAGGGGTCAGAGTGCTGGGGGGATATCTGGGATGTAGAGAGGTCAGAGTGCTGGGGAGATATCTGGGATGTAGAGGGGTCAGAGTGCTGGGATATCTGGGATGTAGAGGGGTCAGAGTGCTGGGGGTATATCTGGGGTGTAGAGGGGTCAGAGTGCTGGGGAGATATCTGGGATGTAGAGGGGTCAGAGTGCTGGGGGGATATCTGGGGTGTAGAGGGGGTCAGAGTGCTGGAGGGATATCTGGGGTGTAGAGGGGTTAGAGTGCTGAGGGGATATCTGGGGTGTAGAGGGGTCAGAGTGGTGGGGGGATATCTGGGGTGTAGAGGGGTCAGAGTGCTGGGGGGATATCTGAAGTGTAGAGGGGTCAGAGTGCTGGGGGGATATCTGGGGTGTAGAGGGGTCAGAGTGCTGGGGGGATATCTGGGGTGTAGAGGGGTCAGAGTGGTGGGGGGATATCTAGGGTGTAGAGGGGTCAGAGTGCTGGGGGATATCTGGGGTGTAGAGGGGTCAGAGTGCAGGGGGGATATCTGGGGTGTAGAGAGGTCAGAGTGCTGGGGGGATATCTGTGGTGTAGAGAGGTCAGAGTGCTGGAGCGATATCTGGGGTGTAGAGGGGTCAGAGTGCTGGGGGGATATCTGGGGTGTAGAGAGGTCAGAGTGCAGGGGGGATATCTGGGGTGTAGAGGGGTCAGAGTGCTGGGGGGATATCTGGGGTGTAGAGGGGTCAGAGTGCTGGGGGGATATCTGGGGTGTAGAGAGGTCAGAGTGTAGGGGGGATATCTGGAGTGTAGAGGGGTCAGAGTGCTGGGGGGATATCTAGCATGTAGAGGGGTCAGAGTGCTGGGGGGGGATATCTGGGCTGTGGAGGGGTCAGAGTGCTGGGGGGATATCTGGGGTGTAGAAGGGTCAGAGTGCTGGGGGGATATCTGGGGTGTAGAGGGGGTCAGAGTGCTGGGGGGATATCTGGGGTGTAGAGGGGTCAGAGTGCTGGGGGGATATCTGGGGTGTAGAGGGGTCAGAGTGCTGGGGGGATATCTGGGGTGTAGAGGGGTCAGAGTGCTGGGGGGATATCTGGGGTGTAGAGAGGTCAGAGTGCAGGGGGGATATCTGTGGTGTAGAGAGGTCAGAGTGCTGGGGGGATATCTGGGGTGTAGAGGGGTCAGAGTGCTGGGGGGATATCTGGGGTGTAGAGAGGTCAGACTGCAGGGGGGATATCTGGGGTGTAGAGGGGTCAGAGTGCTGGGGGGATATCTGGGGTGTAGAGGGGTCAGAGTGCTGGGGGGATATCTGGGGTGTAGAGAGGTCAGAGTGTAGGGGGGATATCTGGGGTGTAGAGGGGTCAGAGTGCAGGGGGGATAACTAGCATGTAGAGGGGTCAGAGTGCTGGGGGGGGGATATCTGGGGTGTGGAGGGGTCAGAGTGCTGGGGGGATATCTGGGGTGTAGAAGGGTCAGAGTGCTGGGGGGATATCTGGGGTGTAGAGGGGGTCAGAGTGCTGGGGGGATATCTGGGGTGTAGAGGGGTCAGAGTGCTGGGGGGATATCTGGCATGTAGAGGGGTCAGAGTGCTGGGGGGATATCTGGGGTGTAGAGAGGTCAGAGTGCTGGAGGGATATCTGGGGTGTAGAGGGGTCAGAGTGCTGGGGGGATATCTGGGGTGTAGAGAGGTCAGAGTGCTGGAGGGATATCTGGGGTGTAGAGGGGTCAGAGTGCTGGGGGGATATCTGGGATGTAGAGGGGTCAGAGTGCTGGGGGGATATCTGGGGTGTAGAGGGGTCAGAGTGCAGGGGGGATATCTGGGGTGTAGAGAGGTCAGAGTGCTGGGGGGATATATGAGATGTAGAGGGGTCAGAGTGATGGGGGGATATCTGGGGTGTAGAGGGGTCAGAGTGCTGGGGAGATATCTGGGGTGTAGAGGGTTTCAGAGTGCTGGGGGGATATCTGGGGTGTAGAGGGGTCAGAGTGCTGGGGGGATATCTAGGGTGTAGAGGGGTCAGAGTGCTGGGGGGATATCTGGGGTGTAGAGGGGTCAGAGTGCTGGGGGGATATCTGGGATGTAGAGGGGTCAGAGTGCTGGGGGGATATCTGGGGTGTAGAGGGGTCAGAGTGCTGGGGGGATATCTAGGGTGTAGAGGGTTTCAGAGTGCTGGGGGGATATCTGGGATGTAGAGGGGTCAGAGTGCTGGGGGGATATCTGGGGTGTAGAGGGGTCAGAGCGCTGGGGGGATATCTGGGATGTAGAGGGGTCAGAGTGCTGGGGGGATATCTAGGGTGTAGAGGGGTCAGAGTGCTGGGGGGATATCTGGGATGTAGAGGGGTCAGAGTGCTGGGGGGATATCTGGGGTGTAGAGGGGTCAGAGTGCTGGGGGGATATCTGGGGTGTAGAGGGGTCAGAGTGCTGGGGGGATATCTGGGGTGTAGAGGGATCAGAGTGCTGGGGGGATATCTAGGGTGTAGAGGGGTCAGAGTGCTGGGGGGATATCTGGGATGTAGAGGGGTCAGAGTGCTGGGGGGATATCTGGGGTGTAGAGGGGTCAGAGTGCTGGGGGGATATCTAGGGTGTAGAGGGGTCAGAGTGCTGGGGGGATATCTGGGATGTAGAGGGGTCAGAGTGCTGGGGGGATATCTGGGGTGTAGAGGGGTCAGAGTGCTGGGGGGATATCTAGGGTGTAGAGGGGTCAGAGTGCTGGGGGGATATCTGGGGTGTAGAGGGGTCAGAGTGCTGGGGGGATATCTGGGATGTAGAGGGGTCAGAGTGCTGGGGGGATATCTGGGATGTAGAGGGGTCAGAGTGCTGGGGGGATATCTGGGATGTAGAGGGGTCAGAGTGCTGGGGAGATATCTGGGATGTAGAGGGGTCAGAGTGCTGGGGGGATATCTGGGATGTAGAGGGGTCAGAGTGCTGGGGGGATATCTGGGATGTAGAGAGGTCAGAGTGCTGGGGAGATATCTGGGATGTAGAGGGGTCAGAGTGCTGGGATATCTGGGATGTAGAGGGGTCAGAGTGCTGGGGGGATATCTGGGGTGTAGAGGGGTCAGAGTGCTGGGGAGATATCTGGGATGTAGAGGGGTCAGAGTGCTGGGGGGATATCTGGGGTGTAGAGGGGGTCAGAGTGCTGGAGGGATATCTGGGGTGTAGAGGGGTTAGAGTGCTGAGGGGATATCTGGGGTGTAGAGGGGTCAGAGTGGTGGGGGGATATCTGGGGTGTAGAGGGGTCAGAGTGCTGGGGGGATATCTGAAGTGTAGAGGGGTCAGAGTGCTGGGGGGATATCTGGGGTGTAGAGGGGTCAGAGTGCTGGGGGGATATCTGGGGTGTAGAGGGGTCAGAGTGCTGGGGGGATATCTGGGGTGTAGAGGGGTCAGAGTGGTGGGGGGATATCTAGGGTGTAGAGGGGTCAGAGTGCTGGGGGATATCTGGGGTGTAGAGGGGTCAGAGTGCAGGGGGGATATCTGGGGTGTAGAGAGGTCAGAGTGCTGGGGGGATATCTGTGGTGTAGAGAGGTCAGAGTGCTGGGGCGATATCTGGGGTGTAGAGGGGTCAGAGTGCTGGGGGGATATCTGGGGTGTAGAGGGGTCAGAGTGCTGGGGGGATATCTGGGGTGTAGAGAGGTCAGAGTGTAGGGGGGATATCTGGAGTGTAGAGGGGTCAGAGTGCAGGGGGGATATCTAGCATGTAGAGGGGTCAGAGTGCTGGGGGGGGGATATCTGGGCTGTGGAGGGGTCAGAGTGCTGGGGGGATATCTGGGGTGTAGAAGGGTCAGAGTGCTGGGGGGATATCTGGGGTGTAGAGGGGGTCAGAGTGCTGGGGGGATATCTGGGGTGTAGAGGGGTCAGAGTGCTGGGGGGATATCTGGGGTGTAGAGGGGTCAGAGTGCTGGGAGGATATCTGGGGTGTAGAGGGGTCAGAGTGCTGGGGGGATATCTGGGGTGTAGAGGGGTCAGAGTGGTGGGGGGATATCTAGGGTGTAGAGGGGTCAGAGTGCTGGGGGATATCTGGGGTGTAGAGGGGTCAGAGTGCAGGGGGGATATCTGGGGTGTAGAGAGGTCAGAGTGCTGGGGGGATATCTGGGGTGTAGAGGGGTCAGAGTGCTGGGGAGATATCTGGGATGTAGAGGGGTCAGAGTGCTGGGGGGATATCTGGGATGTAGAGGGGTCAGAGTGCTGGGGAGATATCTGGGATGTAGAGGGGTCAGAGTGCTGGGGGGATATCTGGGATGTAGAGGGGTCAGAGTGCTGGGGGGATATCTGGGATGTAGAGAGGTCAGAGTGCTGGGGAGATATCTGGGATGTAGAGGGGTCAGAGTGCTGGGGGGATATCTGGGGTGTAGAGGGGTCAGAGTGCTGGGGGGATATCTGGGGTGTAGAGGGGTCAGAGGGCTGGGGAGATATCTGGGATGTAGAGGGGTCAGAGTGCTGGGGGGATATCTGGGGTGTAGAGGGGGTCAGAGTGCTGGAGGGATATCTGGGGTGTAGAGGGGTTAGAGTGCTGAGGGGATATCTGGGGTGTAGAGGGGTCAGAGTGGTGGGGGGATATCTGGGGTGTAGAGGGGTCAGAGTGCTGGGGGGATATCTGAAGTGTAGATGGGTCAGAGTGCTGGGGGGATATCTGGGGTGTAGAGGGGTCAGAGTGGTGGGGGGATATCTGGGGTGTAGAGGGGTCAGAGTGCTGGGGGGATATCTGGGGTGTAGAGGGGTCAGAGTGCAGGGGGGATATCTAGCATGTAGAGGGGTCAGAGTGCTGGGGGGGGATATCTGGGCTGTGGAGGGGTCAGAGTGCTGGGGGGATATCTGGGGTGTAGAAGGGTCAGAGTGCTGGGGGGATATCTGGGGTGTAGAGGGGGTCAGAGTGCTGGGGGGATATCTGGGGTGTAGAGGGGTCAGAGTGCTGGGGGGATATCTGGGGTGTAGAGGGGTCAGAGTGCTGGGGGGATATCTGGGGTGTAGAGGGGGTCAGAGTGCTGGGGGGATATCTGGGGTGTAGAGGGGTCAGAGTGCTGGGGGGATATCTGGCATGTAGAGGGGTCAGAGTGCTGGGGGGATATCTGGGGTGTAGAGGGGTTAGAGTGCTGAGGGGATATCTGGGGTGTAGAGGGGTCAGAGTGGTGGGGGGATATCTGGGGTGTAGAGGGGGTCAGAGTGCTGGAGGGATATCTGGGGTGTAGAGGGGTCAGAGTGCTGGGGGGATATCTGGGGTGTAAAGGGGTCAGAGTGCTGGGGGGATATCTGGGGTGTAGAGGGGTCAGAGTGCTGGGATATCTGGGATGTAGAGGGGTCAGAGTGGTGGGGGGATATCTGGGATGTAGAGGGGTCAGAGTGCTGGGGAGATATCTGGGGTGTAGAGTGGTCAGACTGCTGGGGGGATATCTGGGGTGTAGAGGGGTCAGAGTGCTGGGGAGATATCTGGGATGTAGAGGGGTCAGAGTGTTGGGGGGATAGCTGGGATGTAGAGGGGTCAGAGTGCTGGGGAGATATCTGGGATGTAGAGGGGTCAGAGTGCTGGGGGGATATCTGGGATGTAGAGGGGTCAGAGTGCTGGGGGGATATCTGGGATGTAGAGAGGTCAGAGTGCTGGGGAGATATCTGGGATGTAGAGGGGTCAGAGTGCTGGGATATCTGGGATGTAGAGGGGTCAGAGTGCTGGGGGGATATCTGGGGTGTAGAGGGGTCAGAGTGCTGGGGAGATATCTGGGATGTAGAGGGGTCAGAGTGCTGGGGGGATATCTGGGGTGTAGAGGGGGTCAGAGTGCTGGAGGGATATCTGGGGTGTAGAGGGGTTAGAGTGCTGAGGGGATATCTGGGGTGTAGAGGGGTCAGAGTGGTGGGGGGATATCTGGGGTGTAGAGGGGTCAGAGTGCTGGGGGGATATCTGAAGTGTAGAGGGGTCAGAGTGCTGGGGGGATATCTGGGGTGTAGAGGGGTCAGAGTGCTGGGGGGATATCTGGGGTGTAGAGGGGTCAGAGTGGTGGGGGGATATCTAGGGTGTAGAGGGGTCAGAGTGCTGGGGGATATCTGGGGTGTAGAGGGGTCAGAGTGCAGGGGGGATATCTGGGGTGTAGAGAGGTCAGAGTGCTGGGGGGATATCTGTGGTGTAGAGAGGTCAGAGTGCTGGAGCGATATCTGGGGTGTAGAGGGGTCAGAGTGCTGGGGGGATATCTGGGGTGTAGAGAGGTCAGAGTGCAGGGGGGATATCTGGGGTGTAGAGGGGTCAGAGTGCTGGGGGGATATCTGGGGTGTAGAGGGGTCAGAGTGCTGGGGGGATATCTGGGGTGTAGAGAGGTCAGAGTGTAGGGGGGATATCTGGAGTGTAGAGGGGTCAGAGTGCAGGGGGGATATCTAGCATGTAGAGGGGTCAGAGTGCTGGGGGGGGATATCTGGGCTGTGGAGGGGTCAGAGTGCTGGGGGGATATCTGGGGTGTAGAAGGGTCAGAGTGCTGGGGGGATATCTGGGGTGTAGAGGGGTCAGAGTGCAGGGGGGATAACTAGCATGTAGAGGGGTCAGAGTGCTGGGGGGGGGGATATCTGGGGTGTGGAGGGGTCAGAGTGCTGGGGGGATATCTGGGGTGTAGAGAGGTCAGAGTGCAGGGGGGATATCTGTGGTGTAGAGAGGTCAGAGTGCTGGGGGGATATCTGGGGTGTAGAGGGGTCAGAGTGCTGGGGGGATATCTGGGGTGTAGAGAGGTCAGAGTGCAGGGGGGATATCTGGGGTGTAGAGGGGTCAGAGTGCTGGGGGGATATCTGGGGTGTAGAGGGGTCAGAGTGCTGGGGGGATATCTGGGGTGTAGAGAGGTCAGAGTGTAGGGGGGATATCTGGGGTGTAGAGGGGTCAGAGTGCAGGGGGGATAACTAGCATGTAGAGGGGTCAGAGTGCTGGGGGGGGGATATCTGGGGTGTGGAGGGGTCAGAGTGCTGGGGGGATATCTGGGGTGTAGAAGGGTCAGAGTGCTGGGGGGATATCTGGGGTGTAGAGGGGGTCAGAGTGCTGGGGGGATATCTGGCATGTAGAGGGGTCAGAGTGCTGGGGGGATATCTGGGGTGTAGAGAGGTCAGAGTGCTGGAGGGATATCTGGGGTGTAGAGGGGTCAGAGTGCTGGGGGGATATCTGGGGTGTAGAGAGGTCAGAGTGCTGGAGGGATATCTGGGGTGTAGAGGGGTCAGAGTGCTGGGGGGATATCTGGGATGTAGAGGGGTCAGAGTGCTGGGGGGATATCTGGGGTGTAGAGGGGTCAGAGTGCAGGGGGGATATCTGGGGTGTAGAGAGGTCAGAGTGCTGGGGGGATATATGAGATGTAGAGGGGTCAGAGTGATGGGGGGATATCTGGGGTGTAGAGGGGTCAGAGTGCTGGGGAGATATCTGGGGTGTAGAGGGTTTCAGAGTGCTGGGGGGATATCTGGGGTGTAGAGGGGTCAGAGTGCTGGGGGGATATCTGGGGTGTAGAGGGGTCAGAGTGCTGGGGGGATATCTAGGGTGTAGAGGGGTCAGAGTGCTGGGGGGATATCTGGGGTGTAGAGGGGTCAGAGTGCTGGGGGGATATCTGGGATGTAGAGGGGTCAGAGTGCTGGGGGGATATCTGGGGTGTAGAGGGGTCAGAGTGCTGGGGGGATATCTAGGGTGTAGAGGGTTTCAGAGTGCTGGGGGGATATCTGGGATGTAGAGGGGTCAGAGTGCTGGGGGGATATCTGGGGTGTAGAGGGGTCAGAGTGCTGGGGGGGATATCTGGGGTGTAGAGGGGTCAGAGTGCTGGGGGGATATCTGGGATGTAGAGGGGTCAGAGTGCTGGGGGGATATCTAGGGTGTAGAGGGGTCAGAGTGCTGGGGGGATATCTGGGATGTAGAGGGGTCAGAGTGCTGGGGGGATATCTGGGGTGTAGAGGGGTCAGAGTGCTGGGGGGATATCTGGGGTGTAGAGGGATCAGAGTGCTGGGGGGATATCTAGGGTGTAGAGGGGTCAGAGTGCTGGGGGGATATCTGGGATGTAGAGGGGTCAGAGTGCTGGGGGGATATCTGGGGTGTAGAGGGGTCAGAGTGCTGGGGGGATATCTAGGGTGTAAAGGGGTCAGAGTGCTGGGGGGATATCTGGGATGTAGAGGGGTCAGAGTGCTGGGGGGATATCTGGGGTGTAGAGGGGTCAGAGTGCTGGGGGGATATCTAGGGTGTAGAGGGGTCAGAGTGCTGGGGGGATATCTGGGGTGTAGAGGGGTCAGAGTGCTGGGGGGATATCTGGGATGTAGAGGGGTCAGAGTGCTGGGGGGATATCTGGGATGTAGAGGGGTCAGAGTGCTGGGGGGATATCTGGGGTGTAGAGGGGTCAGAGTGCTGGGGGGATATCTAGGGTGTAGAGGGGTCAGAGTGCTGGGGGGATATCTGGGATGTAGAGGGGTCAGAGTGCTGGGGGGATATCTGGGGTGTAGAGGGGTCAGAGTGCTGGGGGGATATCTAGGGTGTAGAGGGGTCAGAGTGCTGGGGGGATATCTGGGGTGTAGAGGGGTCAGAGTGCTGGGGGGATATCTGGGATGTAGAGGGGTCAGAGTGCTGGGGGGATATCTGGGGTGTAGAGGGGTCAGAGTGCAGGGGGGATATCTAGGGTGTAGAGGGGTCAGAGTGCTGGGGGGATATCTGGGATGTAGAGGGGTCAGAGTGCTGGGGGGATATCTGGGGTGTAGAGGGGTCAGAGTGCTGGGGGGATATCTGGGGTGTAGAGGGGTCAGAGTGTTGGGGGGATGTCTGGGATGTAGAGGGGTCAGAGTGCTGGGGGGATATCTGGGATGTAGAGGGGTCAGAGTGCTGGGGGGATATCTGGGATGTAGAGGGGTCAGAGTGCTGGGGGGATATCTGGGATGTAGAGGGGTCAGAGTGCTGGGGGGATATCTGGGGTGTAGAGGGGTCAGAGTGCTGGGGGGGATATCTGGGGTGTAGAGGGGTCAGAGTGCTGGGGGGATATCTGGGATGTAGAGGGGTCAGAGTGCTGGGGGGATATCTGGGGTGTAGAGGGGTCAGAGTGCTGGGGGGATATCTGGGGTGTAGAGGGGTCAGAGTGCTGGGGGGATATCTGGGGTGTAGAGGGGTCAGAGTGCTGGGGGGGGATATCTGGGGTGTAGAGGGGTCAGAGTGCTGGGGGGATATCTGGGATGTAGAGGGGTCAGAGTGCTGGGGGGATATCTGGGGTGTAGAGGGGTCAGAGTGCTGGGGGAGGCATCAATCTAGCAGAAATATTATATGCACAGGACAGCTTTGTTTTTATGTATGTAATATTTCCCACTTTTTCTTTGCTGTACAGAATGATTGTTCATGTAGTTAATGCGGAGCTCCATCCAAAAGGGAAAGCTCCGCTTGTCTGCCTTCTACCTACTTGATGTCTGTTTATCTGCACTGTCTCCATTGGGCCCCAGAGCATTACTTTGCCCAGGGGCCCATGATGCTATTAAGGTGGCCCTGGGTATAATTCCTGCCAAAGCAAAGCAGCGCAGCCTTGGCATGTGTACACCCTTGGCTGCTGCATCTGCAGCTAAAGAAGGAGCAGTTGGGAGGCGGTAAAAACAAGGGTTAACCGCTGAGCTTTACCATTCCTGTCATTGAGTGTTCGATCCGTGGAAGCGGTTGGTGTTGGATGGGGAAGGTCATACATTGTAGATGGAGTACCAAGACCAGAATTACAGGCACAGGAAAGGGTCATATCCGTGACCATTTCCTCTCCGGAGAAAAGCAAAGTGACCTCATTCTTCTATAATCACAAAATTCTAGTCCGTTCTCAGCAACACTGAGTGTAAATCTGAACATTTATTTTTTATTTTTTTTCTATGGGCTCATTAGAGCCGTACAGCAGACAGATGGTGGGAGATCGTGACTCTGGAGCTACAGACGGCAGATGGGCCGCAGAGCTGTCCACACATCAGCCACCACACTCCATCACACAACACCTGAGCCAGCTCTGGGCTGAGGTTTTATCTGCCCTTCTCCAGCTGGATTCATCTTCTGCTCTCAAGATTTTTAATTTATTAAAAGAAAAACAAAAGAAGAAATAAGGAGACAGAGAAAGGACAAGCCCCATGTGTTATCATCTCCCGCCTGGAATCTGGGCTCCTCTGAGGAGCAGAATGAGATGTTCTAAAGCTGCGACAGCCTTCAGTGGGCCATCCTTCCGGAGGTATTGTTGGTGAATAATGCCGCGTACGCGCGGTCGGAATTTCCGACAGAAAAAGTCCGACGGGAGCTTTTGGTCGGATAATCCGAACGTGTGTATGCCCCATCGGACTTTTTCTGTCGGCATTTCCGACGAACTTGGAGAACATGCTCTAATTTTTTTTCGTCGGAAATGCCGACGGAGCTTGTCCCGTTGGCAAGTCTGACCGTGTGTACGTGGCATGAGAGAGAACATCATGATCAGTGAGGGGCTTCTGCTGCTAAACGTTGGCCAATAAGCATAGATATTATGCTGCTTTCACTGATAGGATCGCTGAAAAAGATGGAACAGTAGGGGCTCAGATACAGTGAGTACAAAACATACACTATATTTCGAGAAGTATTGGGACGCCTGCCTTTACACATAAACTTTAATGACATCCCAGTCTTAGTTCGTAGGGTTCAATATTGAGTTGGCCCACCCTTTGCAGCTATAACAGCTTCAACTCTTCTGGGAAGGCTGTTCACAAGGATTAGGAGTGTGTCTATGGGAATGTTTGACCATTCTTCCAGAAGCTCCTTTGTGAGGTCAGGCACTGATATTGGATGACAAGGCCTGGCTCACAGTCTCTGCTCTAATTCATCCCAAAGGTGTTCTATATGGTTGAGGTCAGGACTGGTTGAGGTCACGTTCCTCCACCCCAAACTCGCTCATCCATGTCTTTATGGACCTTGATTAAAAATGAAGGAATCACCGCTCCAGGTGAACTGGTTTGTGCCTGATGAATTCCAGTCAAGTGCTTGCCCCAGCTCTCCTCCATGGGTAAATGAGTAAAAGAAGAAATGGCTGCACATTGATAGAAATCCAAATGCCATTTATTGATCACCAAGATCACATTAAAAAACACCAACACACAAATCTAGACACGCGTTTCACACAGTACAATTGTGCTTAATCATTACGGACCTTTATTATGGACCTTGCTTTGTGCACTGATGCTCAGTCATGTTGGAACAGGAAGGGGCCATCCCCAAACTGTTCCCACAAAGTTGGGAGCATGAAATTGTCCAAAAATGTCTTGGTATGCTGACACCTTAAGAGTTCCCTTCACTGGAACTAAGGGGCCAAGCCCAACCCCTGAAAAACAACTCCCACACCAAATGATATGGACCAGGTTGAGGTCAGGACTCTGTGCAGACCAATCAAGTTCCTCCACCCCAAACTCGCTTATCCATGTCTTTATGGACCTTGCTTTGTGCACTGGCTCAAATCATTTAGTGGAGGGGGCATTATGATGTGATATTTATGGTGTGGTAGTTTACCTGTCCCTTCCTGTTCTGAATAGACAGAGTCTGCACCAATTTCTCCTGTGTCCATTCATAACTGAAGCACAGTAAACTGCGTGAGATGTCAAATTTGCACCTTTCTTAAGTAAAGTATGAAACGTTGTTCCTTCCTGGTCTATAGTTACTAAAGAGGGGTATTGTAAGTAACCGACACACACATAATTCACAAGTGGGTCTCAACACTTTGGAGTATGAATGTATTCATGTGGAATGGAGAAATGTGAAGACACAAGTAATTTCCAAGAGTAACAAGAAGTGTAATAAGCGACCCGTCGGTAGCGTGTACCAGGGCCGGGACAAGGGGTGGGCAGGAGGGAAGCCTGACCTGGGCGCAATGGTTTATTGCAGGGTTTGAGGGGGGGGGGGGGTGCCCCGTGCCAGTTGCTTCTGTTGCAAGGCTGACAGGAGTACTAACAGCAGCATCACTGCTAACCCTAAAGGAAGGGGGGGGGGGGGGTGCAGTTTGGCATCTTTGCCCTGGGCGCTGAATGAACCTGTCCCGGCACTGGCATGTTCCTGTTATAGGTGGCACAGCCTCTAGCAGCGAGGGAGATCTTGTCGGCACTCCTTCTGCCAGCGGTCTGTCTCCCATAGCGACGGGAGCGCATTGCACTGCAGACGTCTGCAAAACGCTGGACAGGTGGCTGTGGACATGTGCTGAGCTCGTCCCTCCAAAGTCGCAGGGAAGGTGTACATTGTCACGGGGACCTGAGAGTTAACTGGAGAACAGCTGCAGTGCAAGTGTCCATGATGTACGTTCATCTCCAGGAATGGATGCCCACCTTAAGGTTGAGTATTCCCCCACGGCAACCTTGGCCTTGTTCCAGGGCATTGATGAAGATGACACAAAACAGAGGTACCCCCCATGAGTGTGTGCAAAGTGACCCTGAAACCAACACCGAACGTAGCCCAGAAGAACCCACCCCAGGGTAGGCCTCTCATGTGACCCTTTCTTGGTGCCCGAGGAGGGAAACATGGAGGATCTGACAAATGACCACCTACCTTTACTAGTTGTAAGGGTTCAACTAAAATGCAAATTCTGTTTTAGGTGGCGTTGATCTTCAAATTCATATAAATATATGGAAAACGTCACTAGATTTTTGGGTCCATCCACATAAATTTACTAATAGAATTCTCAGTAACCTTCCAGAGATTTGGCGTTTTACATCAGCCGGGAAGGACTGTGTCACCTAGTCCGCCACATCTGCCAGCTCAGAGCTATAAAGCCGCAACATCAGGATGTTGGCATTGATTTATGAAGTGCCCATTGAAGTTAAGAGGCATCAGATCTACCCTTCAATGGGACGATGTATAAGGTGACACAAATGAAGTGGAAAAATTCCGGACTTTGCTGCTCACGTCACCAGCGCAGCAATACTCCGTGAAGGACAAATAAGACGTGAGTAGAGGAGAGCAGACCACATAAGAGGGCTTTCTGTATTGTGGAACTACAAGTTCCAGCAGGCTCTGTCATTACATATATTATCCAACCTGAAATGTATGTACATGTACACATATGTACAATGACATGTAGTTTCCTAAAGTACTGAGTCTTAATAAATAGCTATTTTTATTAATACCAAGACATTTTGGACAATTTCATGCTCCCGACTTTGTGGGAACAGTTTGGGGATGGCCCCTTCCTGTTCCAACTTGACTGGGCACCAGTGCACAAAGCAAGGTCCATAAAGACATGGATGAGCATGTTTGGGGTGGAGGAACTTGACTGGCCTGCACAGAGTCCTGACCTCAACCCCATAGAACACCTTTGGGATGAATTAGAGTGCAACCTGCAAGCCAGGCCTTCTTGTCCAACATCCAACAAATGCTCTTCTGGAAGAATGGTCAAACATTCCTATAGACACACTCCTAAACCTTGTGGACGGCCTTCCCAGAAGAGTTGAAGCTGTTATAGCTGCAAAGGGTGGGCCAACTCAATATTGAACCCTCTGGACTAAGACAGGGATGTCATTAGAGCTCATGTGCATGTAAAGGCAAGCATCCCAATACTTTTCGAAATATAGTGTATATTTTGTACTCACTGTATCTGAGCTGAGAACTGTTCCATGCTTTTCAGCAATCCTATCAGTGAAAGCAGCATAATATCTATGCTCATTGGCCAACATTTAGCAGCAGAAGCACCTCACTGATCATGATGTTCTCTCTCATGCCACGTACACACGATCAGACTTGCCAACAGGACAAGCTCCGTCAAACTAAAGCTGGGTACACACTATACAATTATCTGTAGATTTTTTCCTTCAGATTTACCACAAGGCCCTTGCACTACATGGTTTTGGTAAATCTACAGGAAATCAGACAACAAAAGTTGTAAAGTGTGTATGGGGTCTTTGACTGGGATGCCATTAAAGTTCACGTGTGTGTAAAGGTGTCCCAATACTTTTGGTAATATAGTGTAGTAGGAGCAGTACGAGATTCAGCCCTCCATGCTGTTTTGCATGAATGGTGGAATCTACAGGTGTATGGCCAGCTTTATAGTCTCCACAGGAAGTCCATGCAACAGAGTGACAACGCTGGAGCACAATTGGGAGAAAGGGATCGAGCACTGTCACCCTACAACAGGGAGTGCCTAAACAAGGACCTAAAGAGCATACCAGATCATTTATATACCACCTGTGTTTTTTTCAGTTGGTATGCAGCAGAGCATGGTAATTGAATATATAGAAGGACTACACAACAGCACCTCCTTTCCGAGTTTCATGTCCTGTAGGTCTGCTAGTTTTTTTTTTTCGTTTTTTTTTTGGGGGGGGGGGGGGGTTGTTTAATTATTGGAAGCATGAGGAATATGCAATCTGCCATTGCTGGCCTCTATTTCTGAAACCGCTATCTGCCTGGTTGTTACCCTGATCTCTAACAAGCAGTTAATCCTCATGGTTTGACTACTGATTATATATATATATATATATATATATATATATATATACATACATACATACATACATATACACACACACACACACACATAAATATACAGTGGAACCTTGGTTAACAAATAACGCGGTTAACGAGCGTTTTGAAAGATGAGCAACTTTTTTTTTTTAATTCTGACTCAGTTTGTGAGTGTTGACTCAAAACGAGCAGAATTCAAGCTAATGGGGTGTGCAGTACTGCATTTGGCCAGAGGTGCCGGTGACACTCGGAAGGTTCAGAGCCGTTCGGAAATACTCAGTTCCCGAGGCTCTCCGGCACCCCCCCCCACCTCTGGCCACATGCGGTATTGCATGCAATAGAAGTCAATGCGGAACCAATTATCTTCGTTTCCATTGACTTCTATAGGGAAACTCGCCTTAATATGCGAGTGCTTTGGATTACAAGCATTCTCCTGGAACGGATTATGCTCCTAATCCAAGGTAGAGGGGTGTGTGTGTGTGTGTGTGTGTGTGAGTGGTTTGGGGGGGGGGGGGGGTGAGCATTCCTGCTATGTAGCACTGGGGGGTCATGGTTTGAATCCCAACCAGGACACTATCTGCATGGAGTTTGCAGTTCTCTTTGTACTTGATTGGGTTTCCTTCCCTCTTTCCAAAGACATGCTGGTAGGTAAATTGGCCTTAGTGTGTGCATGCATGCAAGATCGGGACCTCCGATTGTAAGCTCCTTGGGTGCAGGGACTAATGTTAATGTTCAGTATGTAAATTGTTGGTGCTGCGTAAATAAACTTTAATTTTTCTTTCATAGATGCATGCAGGGAATTAGACCTAAATACACAGGCCGCTGAAATTTAGGAGTAGAGGGTTACATTCTGATTGGCGGCTAGGGACATCCTTTAATAAAAGACTGCCTGCAGATTTAATACAAGTGGGCAAGCAGGGCTTCACGTCTGAGGGGGCGAAGGTAGAGATTAAACAAGGGAGGCAGGATCAGCTAGGGAGAAGGTGCTACAGGCGCACTTCTGTTGCCAGGGAAACCTTGCAGTGGTTGCCATGGGGATGCTGATGCTGGCACTAGAGGTGCTCCGTCAGCACATGGTGTGGAGGTGGGTGAACCGGAGGGCGAGCGGCAGCAGAGAGTTAATCACGCTGAATGCTGATGAGGGGACACAAGGGGGTCTTCAGGAAGATGGGTGAACACAAAGGACTATGCATTGCCAATTTCAAAAGAAATCATCACCACGTTCTGTGCAGCCTCCGTTTTAGGGGCACAAACTTTTCAGGG
The DNA here is from genome assembly GCA_037952835.1 of Lithobates septentrionalis. Classification (NCBI taxonomy): domain Eukaryota; kingdom Metazoa; phylum Chordata; class Amphibia; order Anura; family Ranidae; genus Lithobates; species Lithobates septentrionalis. The sequence continues at coordinate 367,749 of JBBDGP010003747.1, forward strand.
AAAGGGATCACCATCTGCGATCCCAGCTTCTTTAAGTCAGTGAATGTGGAACAATTTAAAAAAATAAATAATAGGATTAGCACACCTATGTCTGAGTATGCAGCTGAGTAGAACTAGGGGGGGGGGGGGGGGGTCAATTTTCTAACATTTATTGCATACGATATTAGTGTCACAAGACCAATTAGCATAAATTGTGGCATGAGATAATTTAAGATTCATCAGTTTTTTTTAAAATTCAACATTCATCATGTAGTTCATCTGTAAACAGAATATTGACAAAGCTTTATTAAAGTCAATTCACTATAGACAAATCTCATGGTTCAGGTACTCCGGGATGTTTTAGTAATAGAAAATAGTCAGGGGAACCCCAACACTGGTCAGTAAGGCCGGGTTCACATCTATGCATGTCCAGAACAAGGAAAATTTTGCAGATGCACAGCAGTCATTGTTAATGGCCCCCCCCCCCCCCATGCATTTGCAAACGTGTGCGCCAAACCGCATGGTGCCATAGAGCCATGCAGTTCGGTGCTGCACATTTTTGGAAAAGGGCCAGGGTCTATTTTGCTTTTCTCATGCATAGGGTAGCCCATTGAAATGAATGGGCTGCTCTACAAACAACGCAGCCGGTCACAGCTGTAAGGTGTGAACAAAACCCAAGTGAATAGAAAACAATGCATCAGTGTCAGAACGCAATGTTGCAAGCTTAGGATTCAGAATGTAAATGATTTGTAACATTGCACCAGAGGGAGATCATTCTGAGAATAAAGGCACACGAATGTCTCATACACACTGGGCGTTTCGCATGGGGCACAATGCATGGGGCTCTGGCACTTAGCTGCAGTTGGAGAGCACAGGTGTACGGTCCAGCACCACAGTCAGCAACCTAAATAATCTAAGGTGCCGTGTTCAGCCCTCGGGGCCTTTCGTAGTTTGACAGGCTGCCGGTAGCTAGGGTTGCCTACCACCCGTAAATTTAGGGCGTTCGTTTAAAAAAAAATAAAAAAAGATTTTTAGCTGTCCGTAAACATCCGGGAACGGCAACGAGACAACTTCAGTACTGTGCATGCACGGTTCCAAAACTGGTCGCACAATGACATCATGGCACCTCTTGGTGCCTTTTCCGAATTGTAAGAGGAGGTGTAGTGGGAGAGCCATGACAGGAGGATAACATAATCAAAGCAGGAGGACCATCTCACTGTCCCTGCCCTCAGTGTCCCCACGGATTCTTATAGGGGAGGTCATTGACAGCTTGAGCCAGGCCACACAGTCAGGGTGGGGGGGAAGAGGTGTCACGGATATAAAGGTTCCCCCTCATAGCAGTATAATTCCCCCTTAAATTAGTGTATTGACTCTGCAGAAGATGGTCTGTGGTCAGCAGCGTCCCTACCCCCCACATCAGAGTTTGACATTCCTCCTTAAATCAGAGTCTGCAGGAATCCCCTTACAGAGCAAGGGGGAACTTTGATGTAAAGGGGAGGCTCTGGTTTCTAGAGACTACGTTAAATTAGAGTTCCCCCTTATATCATGGTCCACAGAGTTCCCCATTGCACTGTAAGGGGAAATCCTGCAGGGTGTGTGTGTGTGTGTGGCGAGGGGACCTGGTGACCAGTGTTTCCCCCCTTGCACTGAAAGGGGAACCCTCATGTATAGGGAAATGCTGAGGTCTTTGATATAAGGGGCACTCTGATGTAAACACCGTGTTCATCCTGACTACTGCACTGTAAATGTTGTCTTGTATGTTACTTACTCCTGATCCCTGCACTGGTTTTATTGAAGTTCTTCTTTAACCCCTTTTCGCTGATGCCTCCCGGTGCTTTAAGAGATCTAAATGCCAAGAGGCGGGCATTCAGGTCATGTGACTACGATTGGTTCTCACAGTGGTCACCTGATCGGAAAGCTTCCGATCGCAAGCATGCATCAGGAGCTTTCCAGTGTCCACCAGTGACTGTTCCAGCAGCACACTCTACCCTCAACAGTTTCATGCTTATAAAAGGGCCACATATATGTGTTTGGCCGGCGGCAAGAGGTTAAGGTTGGCTCAGTGTTTTGTGTGTATAAAAGCATATGCAATGGAAAGGTTTAATTTTCTTTTTTATTTTTATTTTTATTTTTTTAAACAATGTTCCTTTGGCCTGAGGTTCAGTTGTGGTACAGTAATTAGGAACACTTTGGACGGTTACATGTGCGCAGTGTATATAGTGACTAGGCACAGATTCTGTTTAAACGAACCACTTGTCCGCCAGCCACCATTATACGGCGGCAGGTTGGCTGGTTCCCGCGAATCGCCGTACTGGTACGTCGGCTTCTTTTAAAAGCCATCGCGTGTGCTGCACAGCGGGGGACCCAATGCGCGAGGCTGGCGGCTGCGGTGTCCGCCAGCCACCCGCAATCGCGGGCACAAGCCCCAGAACAGGGATCTGTGTATATAAAAACACCAATCCCCTGTTCTAACAGGGGAGGAGAGACAGATCTGCTGTTCCTAGTAATTAGGAACAGCGATCTGGCTTCTCCTCCAGTCAGTCTCATCCCCCTACAGTTAGAAACACCTCCCATGGAACACATTTAACCCCTTGATCACCCCCCTAGTGTTAACCCCTTCCCGTGACATTTACATAGTAATGAGTGCATTTTTATAGCCCTGATCGCTGTATAATCGTCAATGGTCCCAAAAAAGTGTCCGATCTGTCCACCACAATGTCACAGTCCCGCTAAAAATCGCAGATCGCCACCATTACTAGTAAAATTTAAAAAAAATCCATAAATCTTGCGATTTTTTTTTTTTACCAAAAATATGTAGAATACATATTGGCCTAAATATAGGAAGAAATTTGTTTACAATTTTTTTTTTTTTGGGATATTATAGCAAAAAGTAAAAAATAGTTTTATTTTAAAATTGTTGCATTTTTTTTTTTATAGCGCAAAAATTAAAAGACGCAGAATTGATCAAATGCCACCAAAAGAAAGCTCTATTTGTGGGGAAAAAAAAAAAGGACAAATTTTGTTTGGGTACAACGTCGCACGGCCGCGCAATCGTCAATTAAATCGATGCAGTGCCGTAAAAAAAAAATGGCCTGGTCAATAAGGGGGCAAATCCTTACGGTCCTTAAGTGGTTAAGCCCTTCCCACTGTTAGCCGAAACCTGGCCATGCACGCTGATCGCTGCAGTGTGCTATACACACAGAAGAACTTTCTTATCTATTTCATCCCAGGGTGCCCCAGGTCCTTAAACATCCTAGTCGTGCTCACATTTTGTCGCTCTGTTTGGAGTTCTTCCATCATAAAGCCATCAGATTACATCTGTTCTGAGTATTGTTAATACTGATTAAAGTGATTCTAAAGTTTGCAGTGATTTTTTTTGTAAATAAACATACATGTTATACTTATTGCTCTGTGTAATGGTTTTGCACAGAGCAGCCCTGACCCTCTTCTTTTTGGGTCCACCAATGGAGGTCCTGGCTCCCCCCCCCTGCCGTGTGCCCCCAATAGCATGCCGCTTGCTATGGCGGCACGCGAACAGGCATGCTCCTGTGAAAGGACACTGTCCATTCAGAGAGAATGTAGCTCAACATCGCCATCCAACTTTTATTGGCTCAGTGCCTGCGATTGACGGCAGCAGGAGCCAATGAGACGAGAGATCCAGGAGAGCCACTGCTCTCATGCACATCACTGGATCGAGATGGGGCTCAGGCAAGTATATGGGGGTGACTGCTGCACCCAGGTGGTTTTTAAAATGCATTAACGTTAATAAAAAAAAAAAAAGTCTTTAGAACCACTTTAAATATTGTCTTAGTTCATAATACGAGTTTGTCAAAATGTCAGGATGTTGGCAACCCTGACAGCAGCAGGGCAGGATGGGACAGCTGTGCCTTCTACCCGCAGCTAAACGTCAGAGCTCCATGCATCAGGGTTAAACACAAAGTGCATAGGGCCTAAGGGCTTGTTCGCACTTGCAGCAGCCCTTGCCACCCAACTGAAAACCAATTAGCGGTAGATCACTTTTCAGAGAGTGTTTGACAAGCGAGGTCACCTCCTCACTACCTGTTTTAATCCTCTAAGCCTGCACCACAACTGCAGCCCTATTTACTTATACTCCCGTCACATTTGGCAGGCAGTACTGCCATCAAACACCACTGGGTATAATCTTTGCAGTGCTGGCAACATGCGTATAACCCTGCTTGGCTGCCTTTGCAGCTTAAGAGGGCGAGTCAAACCAGAGCTGGCCATTTTGCCACAAATAAATTAGACCTAAGGGCCCATACACACAGGTGGCAGTAACCTTCACCCTTAAGCATCAACCGCAGCCAGAAGGGTTTGCACATTGCATGACTGTGGCAAAAATTATACCCTATATCCAAAGTGGACAAAGCATTGCAGCACATGAAGCTCATGCTGACAAGTTTGCTTTAAAACTAGTTGATGAGATCTTTTTTTAGGCTTGAGAAAGGGGTTAGGCCCCAAAACATGTCATAGCAATGCTTAGCAAAGAAATCCTTTCCCTTCCCTGAGGCCAGCTAAGCAACTGAGGATGCTGAACAATTTTTTTTGAGGGGGGTCTCTATTGTTGGCAAATGCTTCCGTCTTACAGCCCTCCCACGGACTATGGTTTGTTGTTTATGTACACTATATATTTTTTTTTTAATGCACAAGGCTTGCACCCTTGCTTCTTGTTCAATGAAATATTTGATTGAAGTTGCCTGCAGCATCATGAGCACCCAGCTCCTCCACTCGTTACAACCAAGGTATGCAGAATACCATCTCCGCACGCACAACACATTGAACCTTGGAGATGACGGGCTACAGATGCGGAAGACCACACTGGGTGCCACACCTGTCAGCTAACAGGAAACTAAGGCTACAATTCGCACAGGATCACCAAAATTGGACAATAGAAGATTGGAAAAAAAGTTGCCTGGTCTGAGGAGTCTCGATATCAGCTGCAACATTGATAGTAGGGTCAGAATTTGGCGTAAACATGAAAGCATGGATCCATCCTGCCTTGTATCAACGGTTCAGGCTGGTGGTGTAATGGTGTGGGGAATATATTCTTGGCACACTTTGGTCCCCTTAGTACCAACTGAGTATCGGACAAGTGTGCCGTCTGTCTTCGGTGTACCCTTTGCTTGTGAGGACCCAAGACTACAGCCAAACCACCAGAAGCTACCCCTCATCTCCCTGACTAGCATCCTCCTTGCACACTTTGATCACCGATGCTCCAGTGTGTTGCCTGGCAGATCTGAATTTGTGGCAAGGGCACCCAGAACTTCCCATCCTCCTGGGCCCAGCAGTGTCCTGCCCAACACTGTCCCCTGCAGATCATACTGTCCAGACCTCCCGCCACCAAGACCACCTCACCAGCTACCCGGGACAGTCAGATATGTGTAGTGTTGAATCCCTGAGCCCTGGTGTTTTTGCTTGATGTGCCATATTGCCACCCTATAGACTTTCTCCTCGCTGTGCTATATTGTTGCCCTGTGGATCTTGGAGTTACCCCTGCAGCCTAGCATTGTTATTGCTTGGACTTGTCTCCGGCTGGTTATACCACTACACAGTGATCTCGCTGTATGCCTCCCTGCATTTCTACTACTTGTAGCCCCACCGCTTGCTGCACCCATCCTGTACATCACAGTTCCCTAAATAAAAATCCTGCAGGGTCCTGTGATATTTGCCTCCATGTACTGTCCCCTGCATTTCTATTTCCTCAGAGTTTATAGCGGACCAGGCTAAATCAATTTGAATAAAAACAAGACACGCCAACATCATGGTAAGTATTTTATTATCAAAATTATTACATCTCTTCTGAAAGATCAAATGTTACATCATTGTGTAAAAACTCCACGTGAGTGATGATAGCGGTCGGCTCCTTCCTGCAGCCTCGCATTCCATGTCACGAGGCCTAACAGAAAGTGGAGGCTTGCGATACAGACCCTGTGATGTTTATACACACACATAATATACAGTATACAAGACCCAAAACAAGGGTGACGTGATTTCCATCCCTAACCAGTCTCACAGTTGTAAAAGTCTGGGGGAGAAAAGAAGAAAAAAAAAAACAAAAAATAAACCAGAGGCAGTTAAAAGGAATTAAAATAAAATTTGAAGGAAGCAGAAAAAAAAAGAAATCTTTATTTTTAGTTTAAAATCTCTTCCTGCTTTTAAAAGGGACTCAATCTTTATTCCAGGGGACAATGCTCTGTAACAGTCACCGAATGAGATTAAAACCTAATTAAAATTAAACAAAAAAGAAAAAAAAAAAAACCTGCTATTTAGGAGATCTGGATAGAGAGAAAGTGAGCGAGAGAAGGGGGTTCGTAAAGAATCACAGCATTGTCTTGTGGGAGGGGAAATGAAAATTTCATGTAGCACCGTGGATTATAACGCCCGTATTGTTAGCTAGCCTACAATGCTTCAATTTGAATATAAAATTAGATAAATATCTGCCAGTTACTACAGTAAACAACTGAGGGAGAGGAATAATAGCTCCAAACCTGTTCATATGCATTTTTGTTTTAAAGGTTTGCCTCCCGTCATAGTTACAAAAAGGAAAAAACAAAAAAAAACAAAACAAAACAAAAACATAAGCTTATGCTGAAAGGTCTGACAATAAAATATATCAGATATAAGCAGCAAAACTAAACATTGATCAGCTCCACTGTATACGGTGTCTTGGGGTTTAGCTGCAGTGGCTGGTAAATTCTCATTTTAGCCAGGAGGTTATTGAACGGTTTTCATGCACGGGCTTGCTCAGTGATTTCTAGCTCTTGACACATTATAGGACAGCTGAGGGCTGTGTGAGGTCTTTGGATGGCTGATCTCAGATGGGGGCTCATAATTGGAGTTCAGGTTTAATGCAGCCCCTTAGCTCTTGATGAACCATGGGGACTGCTTTTCATTCAATTTTACTATCTGTAAACTTGCGAATCAAACTAGTATTTTTGGAAAACTGTGCTGCCAGATGCTCATTTTTACGGCTGCAAGGATTTTAATGCAAACCAGTATTTTAAGTCTAGCTGGTAGAGAAGTAAACTTATCTGGACTTGGCAAATCATGACAAAAGGTTGTCAGTGCTGTCCGTTTAAAGGGAAAATCTAGCAGACCTAGCTTACTGTGGTGGTGGTGGTGGGGGGGGGTGGTGACGGCAAGTTTACCCATATACATAAAATGTGGACAGCCCCTTACTCTATCAAAAAGGTACACTGCAGTATTTGGTGACGAACAGCGGTAATCCCAATTACCAGCAATTGCTATAGACAACATTCAATCGGTCTAAAATCCGGTGCAAACACAATGCCTCTATTAAATGGCCAACATAAAGCACATAGGTTTCATTATTTTTTTTGGGAGCCCCACCCAATACATGTGAAGAACAGAACTTTAAGCACAAAACTTTAAATAAAAAAAAAATAAAAATTAAAAAAAAAAAAAAGGACATTTTCTTTTTCCATACAAAAATATAGGTTATCATTAGGATGCCCGTTACTATACAGCATAGTACAATGCAGCAGTTACCTGGAACATGAACCTGCTTTAGAGTATGTACAGTTGTTACAAAGAATCAAAGCCTATATACAGCCAGCTAACGTTCTTACTCAAAATACAGAGGAACCGATTCTGCTCTTTACATTGTCAGTCGTCACAGATCTGCCATGCGTTTACATGAGGTTATTGGCCTTTAGGGAGGAAAAAAAAAAAAAACAAGAATATTTATCTAAACCCAACTAAGTAGCAAAATGGTTTTGGTATTTGAAATTCGAACTAGACTTCAGTGCAGGCATCGTTTTTAGTTTCAGCAATAAACAGGCCGATTGCATGAATAGGAATTATCCCAAGGTCTTTGTTGGGCTTCACCATCCTTCAGCCATGTTTGAAGCCCAGGTCACATCCCCACTGCGTCTAACATTGTGCTCGGTCATCCTCGGTTATCTTGCATAATCTAGTTTCAGATCAGGGGGGGGAGTTCACACAGGATGACGGCATTTCATAAAAAAAGGTCACAAACCTACTTTGTAGAGTTAGAAGATGGAACTGCGCAAAAGAAAATCTAAGTAGATGACATTGCAGCACACATGGCTGTGTTTTTCCACTATTTTAGCAATTCTGCACTGACGACCAATTCGTTTTAAGGGCCCATATGGAGGGGCTTTTGGAAAACCACGGCTTCTTTCCCTATACAACTTAATGGGAATATGCAAAAGCAGACTGGACAGGTTGATGCAGCATAAGGAGGTGGACAACACAGGTCATCTGCACCCCACATCCTTGATCTTAAATTAAGCAGAATGCACCTGAAAGACACCGTGCCTATAAACAAAAGCCCAAAGCCCCTCAACACGGGTCCCAAAGTTATTCCCCAAGAAACACTTCCACTTACTCATCATGGGGGTGCTGTTCAGTGATTTATCATCCTCAGATTGTTATTACCAGCTGCAGAAGACTTTGGATTCCATTTTAAGTCACCCGTGCAGAGCTACAGCTAGTAGAAGTAGTTATTGTAGCTACTACTAGCTCTACCATGACATGGATAAAAGGAGACCCTTTACAGACATACTGTGCCAAGGTCATCGGGCAAACAAAAAAAACAACCTATGGCGAAGATAGCTCGTGCAGGTAAATGTTATAAATTACAGCGCAGCCCCCATCCATCAGTGAAAAGTTGAATTCTTTCCTGGAGAATATCGGAAGAGAAGCGTAATGGTCTGCTGTAATCTAAAGCAGTCGATCATACATCAGACTGACTGAACCCTGGCTGTTGAGGGTTACAAGCACATCACTGAGCTATGCAAACCACAAAATGTTACAGACTAGCTGCTGCATACCTAAATGACAGTCATTAGCTAATGCTAGAATGGGAACGGCTACTTTTAACGTGTAAATCAAGACTTATGACGGAGCAGATGACATCTCGCTACGTGTACAGTATTCTGTTGTATTTCAAGCCCCCCCAAAAAAACAAAACTGTATTCTAAGCAACGTTGACAACTTTCCTACCAGTCTAAGCTTTTTAACTCTTCCGATAACAAGAAATAAAAATGTGAAACGAATTAAAAAAAAAAAAAAAAAAAAAAAATCCACAGTCTTGATGTCAAGAACCCCTTTACCGTTCACAGATGTCACCTTGCAACTGGAAGTGGTGGTGCCAGATACGGAGGAATGGAGGACAGATCTGTGTGTTTCAGGAATGATTGGCCAAACTGCATAATTCTGGCCCCTACCCCGGATCCCCTCGATACCCCCCACAGAAAACAAAAAAAAAAAAAAAAAACTTATGTCCCGATGCTACAAAATATAGGTGCTTCTTTAAACCCCTTTCTCCTTGCCCTTTTAAATTCATCTTTTCTATTAACCATTTAATTCTTATAAAAGTTGTTTTTACTGCACAAGTGACTACAGGAGGTTTCTGGTGATGGAGAGAAAAACCGAGCAACTGCATGATTTTGAAGGTCTATGCAACTTAATTCGATTCTCGAGGTGTTCGCCTTTCTTGCAATGTGTAAAGTGTAGAGAGTGGGAGCAAGCTTTAGCCTCCACCTTTTCCTCAGTCCAAAACCCACCCACAACCAGGCTCCTCTGGAGCATGTCTGTGCCACCCTTTTGATCCACCCCCCCACTTTTGGGGCAGATGTTAGGAATGGCTGACAGGATAGTGCTATGCTGTTCTCCCCTCTTAAGCAGTCCTAGGAAAGACCAGTCTGCGTTTTAACTCCTGAGCCTTGCATCTGCTGCAGTCGGTACTGGTGAACACTAGAGGTGCGCTGTGGATAATGCTGCGGGCTAGACACAGCAGAAATCCTGGAGCCTGACATGTTTATAGTTCGAGAGTCTGATCTGGACCCCTGAGGGGTGGAGTTGCCAGAAGCCCCAGTGCTGGCTTGTGAGTCTGAGGGTAGAGAGTCTGTCCTGAGCAATTGGGCTGGACTTGCCTCACGACTGGGGCCTCGATGGTGGAAGCTTTTCCTTGGCTGGCACGTGCCAGCATTGCTCCCATAAAGCTGCTGGCTGTTGTAATACCCAGAGCTCCCTGAACTCTGGGTACTGGGCGAGTCTGTGGAAGCAACGTGGGAAGGACTTGAATAAGAAGTGGAAATGACAGACGACTCGTTGTGGCTGTGCCCCGTCCTCTGCAGTGTCCTGTAGCTGTAACCACTGGGCTGAGCAGCTGGGCCGCGGAAAGGTGACGAGCATTGAGAGAGGAGGTTGATCGTCTCTTGTTGAGGACTGTCACACTGCAGGAACTAGAAACATAATAGAACAGGTGAGGAATGTGCACAGCTTGTACAAAAAAATCAACTGCTAATAAGTAGCCAAGAACTAAAAATCCTAATGTACGCACTATACATTCCTGTAGTATTCAACTGAACAAAGTAAGGAAGTCCAACTTAAAGTGGTTGTAAACCTCAGACATCAAATATAAACAAAGCATCTCTCTATAATGTGTACTTGTCTCAATTAAGAGCATCAAAGTGTAATTTCTGTCTGCGGCTTTGTTCCTCTGCTATCTACATGAATCACTTCTGACAAGTTTTCCTGACACCAAGAGAACAATGGTGACAGGGGAGGGACCTCCAGCTTACTGATGGCCTCAGCTCTGTCCCTGTGTGACAGGGACACTTTAAAGCTTCAATCATATTTTAGTAATTGGATTAAGATCAATCTGAGGATGTGGTATACGTGACTGAACACTCTGATCTGGTACAATGCAATCACAATAAACACCTGCAATATACAGGCTAAAGAAGGAGCAACAAGTTCCTGGATATTCAGCAGCTCTGATTACAAACTGGGGCTTGTAACACTTTTCCCCATCAGGGACATTTTTATTGTGAGAGAACAAAAGTTCCTTACAGTTTTCATGTTACAAAACAAATGAAAATAATGCAGACTACGCAAACAGGAAAAAGGCTGCAAACAGTGAAGTCTGCGTAGTACAAAGCAACTAATCACGGCTTACACTACAAAGACATCAAACAGTGCTGGTCATTAAATGTTTTATAGCATTTCACTTGATAATGTTTTCTATACATGTTCAAAGGGAATAACAAATTCATAAAGTACATTATATCCTCTGTGTAGGTGTCTGTTTTCATCTGTTAGGTTCATTGAGGATTGCATCCCCTAAGCATCCTTTGACAAGAAAAGGGGCGCCAGGATAGGCCTTACATTCCATATTGTGTCAAATTTATACTGGCACCCTCTGTGCTGATAGGTCAGTTTCTATAGGTGTGAAATAGGGTCAATCTTTTCCATGCTTTGTTGCATGGTGGGTGGGTGAGCAGACAACCAGTATTGTGCAATAAAGTCTGACATTTTTAGGCTCCATTTAGGCATGCTTTTTTTCTTCCTCACTGCCTGTCAGTAGCCCCTGGCACACGATCCAAATGCAGATCCACCATCAGAGGAAAGGGAGATTTAGACACGTGTCTAAATCTAGCCTTGCAAGGGAAGAGAAGTCTAGAGCCCGTTTTACACAGGCTTCAGCTTGTATAAAAGAGCAGTGTGTACAGCAAGGTTTGACAAAGCATTTGCGGAGCTTTCAGTAAACTTTGTTGAAGCTCGCAAAAGTACTATTTAACTGCAAATCCTTAACAAGTAGATAAAAGCAAAGAGAGAGGCGCCTTCTAAGTCAACTATAGTTTGCGCCAGAACTACCCCCATTTCCACTGCAAATATTCAACACAGATCCTAATGGAAACGTTGATTGCCATTTTAAGCAAGCTTTCAACAAGCTTCAAGAAGTGCTGAAGACTGCTAGCAGCTTGCTTAAAATGGCGATCAACATTCCTATTAGGATCCGTGTTCAACATTAACAAACTGGAGCTTAATGGTACTTTAAAAGCTTCCTGAAAGCACTGCCAAGGCTTTATCAGAGCTTGCTCTGTACACACTGCTCTTATACAAGCGAAATCCTGGTCTATTAAAAGTGTTCTCTCCCCCCATCTTGCCTATTTTCTAGAAGAAAAAAACAAAAAAACAAACAAAAACAAAACTACATGTAAATCTGCTCCATTCATGTGTTTGCGCAGCTTCAGCTCCCATGCCAGAGAGGCTGCTGCAGGGGAGAGGAGGCAGGGCTAACAGTGCCTGGGCTATGGTTGATGTCATGGCTCCTGGAATATCCAGCCGTTGAGAGCTCCCCAAACCTGTGCTGCAGTATCATGTGACCGGACCAGATTAAAAAAAGGGGAAAAAATTTTTATACAGGTTGGGCAGGAAGAGGGGGGAGGGAACCACTTTAAGAATCGTTAGACTTAGGCTTCCACTTTAACTACTGTCTTGTATGAGCCGCTCATGTCCATTACAGCATAATACATTCGGAGACCAAAAGTGGTTTGCAGAATGACTTTAAGGCTACTTTCACACTGAGGCATGCGGGCGCTGGCGGTACAGCGGCACTAAATATAGCGCCGCTTTACCGTCATTTTAGCGGCGCTAGCGGGGCGGTTTTAACCCCCCGCTAGCCACCGAAAAAGGGTTAAAACCGCCCGCAAAGCGTTTGCGGGGGGGTTTGCAGCGCTGCCCCATTGTTTTCAATGGGAAGGGGCGCTTTAGGAGCGGTAAATACACCGCTCCAAAGATGCGGCTTGCAGGAATTTTTTGACTGCCCTGCAAGCGCACCGCTCCAGTGTGAAAGCCCTTGGGGCTTTCACACTGGAGTGCATTGAGCGGCTCTTTCTGGGCGCTTTGCAGGCACTATTTTTAGCACTTTAAATGTATGGGGACTAATGCGCAAAGACCACACTCTAAACGGGAAAAATCCAATCTAAGACTATCAGTAAGGTACAAGGTAAAAAGCTGCCAACATAGATGGGTCCACTCAGCTCCCCCAAAAGAAACAATAGGTTCACAAAAAGTATGTGGCGCTGCTCTATCATTCAGTACCAAACTAGCAATTATAATCTAACTTAACATTTTCCTGTTAGGAACCAGGACCTTGAAGTTACCGTTAGGCATATTGTTTATCTTTTGCCTTAGAAGATCACTGATAGGATTATAATTGCTAGTTTGGTACTGAATGATAGAGCAGCGCCACATACTTTTTGTGAACCTATTTTTAGCACTTTAGCGCCTGCAAAGCGCCTCAGTGTGAAAGGAGCCTAAGTTATTATTTTATCATGAATGGTTACCTGATAGTTGTATCTGGAAGGGCTGTAGACGACTGGTCCTTTAGAAACGGCCATATTCATTGCCTCCGAGTCTCCATCCTCTGTGATAAAAACAAATTCATGTTTACATAGAAAACCACTACATGATTTCTGCAGGTCTTTCATAAGAAAATGAAAAGGGGGGGGGGGGGGGGATATGCACAGTCTTTAAATGCACCCATGTACTCTGGGCTGTCCAGAGAATCACTAAGTAGGACCAGTTCAGCAGAAGGGAGAGATGACAATGTATAATGTTTGAAGTATGTCTACCATACACATAAAGATAACAGACACTGAAGAAGGAAAAATCATATGCTTGGTGTTTAGCTGATATCTTTGTGCGAGTCCTGAGATCCACATGGGCAGGACTCTTCAAAGTAGAGAGGGTTCCCCCTTAAAGTGGTTGTAAACCTCAGACATGACATGTGAACAAAGCATATCCCTCTATAGCAGGGGTAGGCAACCTCGGCACTCCAGCTGTGGTGAAACTACAAATCCCATCGTGCCTGTGATTGTCAGCGTCTTGCAATGTCTCATGGGACTTGTAGTTTCAAAACAGCTGGAGGGCCCAGGTTGCCTACCCTTGCTCTATAGTATACACTTGTCTCAATTAGGAGCACTAAGTGTCATTTCTGTCTGCTATCAGCAAGAATCACTTCCTGGCACCAAGAGAAAGAATTGTGACGGGGAGGGACTCTCCAGCAGATTGATAGCTTCAGCTCTGTTCCTGTGTGAAGGAGGGGGGGGTCTCTCCCCTCCAATCAGCTCTCAGAGATCTCCTCAATGATGTAACTTCAGCTCTCCACCCCCTGCTTTTCAGAGCTGAGAAATTCTGTGTACTTTGAATGGATGTAGAGGGAAAACTGCTGTAGAGAAACAGGTGCAACTTATAAGGATTTTTTTCCTCTCGGTGTATCACCCGATGCCAGTCACTTCATTGGGTATATGTAAAGGTTTACAACCACTTTAAGTATGGAGCATAAAGCATAGATATTCTAAGCATTCACATATGACACCAACTTGACAAGAATGCTTAGAACTAAATATTAAGGGGCTCTCTGTAAGTTGGTAGCACAAGCCACAAACATGTTAGAATTAAAAATTCCTGAAAAACAGACTATTGAAATCTGTGTGCACCCACCATGTGTGGTCTCAACAGATTTATCATTTCTGCAGTCAGGGTTTGCTTTAGAAAATGCTTCATCTTTGAAAACAATCCTACAGAGATTAATGCTGATCAGAAGCAGATTAAAAGAGCCACTTAAAATGAGATATTAAAGTTTTTTTTTTTCTTCTTTAAAAATAACAAACATGTTATACTTGCCTGTTCTGTGTAAACATTTTGCACAGAGCAGCCCAGATCCTCATGTTCTCGGGTCCCTTCCTCCTGTCGAGTTCCCCCACAGTAAGAGGCTTGCTATGGGGGCACCTGAGCCAAGGCTGTGTCCCCCCCCATTCATACACAGAGCCACAGTTCGGCCCTGCCCCCCCTCTCTCTACTCAATGGCTGACAGCAGTGGGAGCCAATGCTGTGTCTCAGCCAGGAGGGAGAGTACCGGATGGCCGAGGCGATTGAGATGGGGCTCAGGGCATTATTAGCAGTGGAGTCACAAGGGGGGCCAGAGGGGGTCATGGCCCCAGCATTATACAGTGCCCCCCATTTAAAAGAAACTGACACTAGGAGCAGTCTGGAATGCAGGGGACATGGACGAACTGAGCCACTGTAGCGCTGGCTCCGGCTCCACCTGTCCCCTGCAATCCAGCCTCGGAGGCTGGCTAGAATCAACAGCCCGGGAGGGAGTGGGAGAAGACCTCACCAGCTGTCACCCTGACCTGAGCAGCAGTGGGCGCAGCATCCCCGGCACCTTCCAGAGCCTGCACTCCTCCTCCAACGTATGCTTCCCAGCTGTCACTCAACAAAACGACAGGCTGACTGAGGGCCCAGAGGACGGGCGTGAGGTAAGCACACCACACACGCCTACCCACAGACGGGGGGCACAGCAGGCAGGGCTAGGGGGGTCTCTCCCATCCCCCTCTCACCCCTTCCTCATACATCTCCCCCCCCCCCCTTGCATGCAGGGGGAACAAAGTGGACACTGACCAACAGGTGACAGCAAATAAGAGTTGGTGATGCCAAAGAAGCACTGCCACCACTGCAACTGATCCCATCCTCCTAATGAAGGACTACAGATCCCAGCATGAGCCTGTGAGATCTAAGAAGTTGCACCCTTAGATCTCACAGGTTCATGCTGGGACTTGTAGTCCTTCAATTTGGAGTGAGTCACTGCCTTAGATCTGAGAAGTTCATGTTGGAACTTGTAGTCCTTAATTTTTTGGGATATATATATATATATTTATATTGTGTTTATAGTGTGCCCCTCCTAAATATGAAATCTGGAGATGCTATCTAGAGATAGATATATCTATCTATATCTCTATCTATCTATCTCAAATAAAAATTAATAGCCCAATATAATACAATAAAACCAGCTTTTGCTGTAATATTCATCATCAATCCAGATACATCTCCTGTAGTACTCTTTTCCACCACTGGATGCTTCAGTATGATGTCCAGCATCACGCAACCCCCCCCCCAGCGTTTTGCATGTAATAGAATTCAATGGACCCGCATCCAAAAAAGCTAGTACCACGTTTTTGCGTTTTTTTTTTTTTCTTCTTACACTGTATACAGTATAAAAAAAAAAAAAAAAACGCAAAAAGCACTGCAGAAACGCTCAAAAGCAACATGCATAGATGTGAATCGAGCCTTAGGGGGCGAGTGATGCTACTACTGTTGCGGAAAGATTTCCATGGAGCAGATTTTTTTTTTCTTTCTTGCACTACAACAATTTACAGATGTGTTAACTCAGGTAAGACGCAGTGAAAGCATGAAGTGTTTTTATAGTTACCAGATTCTCTGTCCAGACTACTGTCTCTGGAAGGTGATCGCTCTCCCCGTTGTGGCACTTTCACCCCACTCCGCAAGACACGCTCCAGGATTCCCTGTCCCTCACGTAGCCGCTCCACTGATGTTGGAACCATCCTGCCAATACATACATTGCATGGATTAATTATCAGCAGACATAAATGCTAATAAGACTTACAACTAACCACTTGAGCTCCGGGAGGTTTTGCCCCCGTTCAATACCGGGCCATTTTTTTGCCATTTAGCACTGAGCTACAGTAACTAGCAATTGCGCAGTCATGCAACATTGTACCCAAACAAAATGTATATCATTTTTTTCACACAAATAGAACTCTTTGTGGTATTTGATCACCACTGGGTTTATTTTTTTGCAATATAAATGAAAAAAAAAAAAAGACCATAAATTTTGAAAAAAAAAAATATATATATATATATATTTTACTTTCTGCTATAAAACCTATCCTATCCAATTTTTTAAAAAATGTCTTCATAAATTTTGGCCAAAATGTATTCTGCTACAGGTCTTTGATTAAAAAAAAAAAATCCAGCTCAAGATAGACAAGAAGTCTATAAGAAAACTTGGACGCTCTGGAATATGTTTAAATATTCAGACGAAGGTAAAACCCTTATGGGGAATCCCACTTAATAACAACTTGTAACTTTTTGGTTAAAAGAAACCCGGCTTACTCAAAGCAACCACCGACACCTCACCATTTACCCCCCCCCCCCCCTCCCTGCCCCTTCCCTTTCACCCTCTACCTATTCTCTTCCTCTCTTCTTTCTTATACTTGCTCCTTCTTCTCTTTAATTCACTTTCTGGTAGCTCCCTCCTAACTGGCGCAGTCGCAACAGCTCTTAAACAGTAAACGTTTAAATGAGACACCAACTAATATCTATGGTGAATGTACTAAGATTTTGATGCACTGAGATGTTGTAATACTAAGAAAATGTACTTGTCAGGGATAATAACATATAACAGAAATAGATGGACAAGAGCTTTACTTTTATAAACAGACTTTGTTTTGATATGATGTTCTGTGAGGAGGCTGCGACCTCGCTTTTCTAATTATTTTTTTTTTTTTTACTTTGTCTGGGGATCTGCTCCTTCTCTATGAAAATCAATAAAAATTTATATTTGAAAAAAAAAAAAAAAAAAAAATCCCAATAAGTGTACATTGATTGGTTTGCATGAAAGTTATATTTTTTTTATACTTGTAATGGCCAGGCAATCTGACACTGATGTTGGGGGGGGGGGGGGAGGAAAGAGAGGGACAGACACTTTTTTGGGGACCAGTGAGTGGTACCAATACCGTAATCAGTGCTAAAAAACATACTCCGTTTTTGTACTGACACTGACAGGGGTTAACATCTACCGTGATCAAGGGGGTAAAAATGTGTGCCTAACAATGTGTAATGTGTGCATTATGTGCGGCTTTTACTAACAGATCTTGGTTTCTTACCCCTGCTTTAATGATAAAGTATGGTATACAGTATTGGAATAGTTTGAACCCTATTTTTCCATGTTCCCACCCCTTCCCAGACACACAACTCAAGTGAGTAATTAGTCCCTTAAATCCTTGTCACCGGAAAAAATGTGACCTCATTGGAAGATATTCCCTCTATTTCTCTTCCCTTGACAAATGTAGTTTTGGATTCCTGGCCCGGTCACCAGGACAGAAGGAAAATCTCGGAGATAAAGACAGCAATAAAATCTGGACAGATGTTTTAACCATTTCTCAGACCATCTAAGTTTTATTAAATGTTAAAATATTAAATACACTTTAAGTTGATTGCATAATTTATATCTAAAAGACTTCAGACCAGACGTTTCCTTCAACTTCTAATAGTAGGACAAGGTGCCTAATTCTCAAATTCCAATGCAAATTTAGGTTTTACTTACCAGCGGCTACTGATGTTTTCCACCGTCTTACTCGGACCAGAGCTCACTGTCCTCACTTCGGTAGGGCTGACTTCTTCGATCTGAGGCATAGATGAATGGGATGGAGAAGAGAAGCCACTTTGTGGGGAAGATGGTGCCTGGAGCTGCAACCCAACAGACAGGTCTGTGTCAGAAATGGAGCCGTTGCTGCTTTGACGAGTTGGAGTCCCAGCACAACAGCGTATAATGTCTCCGCCAGGGGAAGACGTCACCTCCTTGGCTTCCTGCTTCCTCTTCCGATACTCTAAGAGTGATACCTGCATGACAAATAAATCCATAAACCATCAGATGCCTGAGAGCGAGAGGAACTTTGGTTGTTCCTCCCCATCTGATGTCAGAAACCAAAAACTTCAGGTTTGTTTACAAGCAGTTACTGGCTTGTAAAGTTTAATCATCTGCTTTGGAGTGTAGGGGAGAGATCTGGGGTCTAATAGACCCCAGATCTTTCCATAAAGATGACCTGTCACGGCCCAATGCTATCACAAGAGATGTTGTTCATTTTTTGTTAAAGCAGTAAAGTTTTTTTTTTTTTTTTTTTTTAATTGAAAAGTATAGTGTAGAAGAAAAAAAATGAAATTTTTTTTTATATCTCTCCAATACCCCCATGCTCATGAGCAAATGTGAATGCGCACATAAGTTCCGCATCCATATGTGAGCAGTGAACGTACCCACAAACGTGAAGTATCACTGCGAGAGTGAGCAATAATTTTAGAACCAGGCAACCTGTGTAACACTAAACTGGTAGCCTTTAAAGTGGGAGTAAACTCCCTTGGTTGACTTTTAGGAGATAATTTTCATGCAAAGCCACCCGGTGACGTCACATGCGCATGCACTCTGAGGGTAAGGGTTAGGGTTATCCTTCAGAGTCCTGTGCCGTGAACAGCGGCTCCCCTGCACATTCCTGGGAGTGTAGTCACCACGGCTCGTCTAAGGGACCGGAGCCCGCCGACCAGGAAGAAAGACTGGGATGAAAATAGCAGCGTGCCGCTGGAGGGCTTCGTTTTAAAGTAATTTTCACATAATGTGCAATGCATACTAGCAAATTATAAAACTTTGCCTTGCAGATTAAAAAAAAAAAAAAAAAAGCCAGCGGTTTACTACTACCACTTTAAACGTTTTTAAAGCATAACCTCTAGATCATTTATGGGCGTTACATTCTGGGTATCTATTTACTTGGATACTATATTGTATTTGTATGCACTAAAATTAATTAAAATTTTATCTTTTTTCCTGAAAATCTGCGTTTGATAAACCACTGCGCACATATCATGCAACAACCATCATTTTATTCTCCAGGACCTCAGCTTAAAATACATGTTTGTTGGTTCTATGTAATCTTCTAGCCACCCCAAAAAAGAAAAAGCTTTGGGGCTTTTACATGTATGAGAGAAAAGTCAGAATTGGCCCGAACTGGAGGTAAACTGCAAACCAATGTCCTAAAAAAGCAGGCAGCATTTTTTTCTTTCGTTTTGAACAGCGTGAGAAAAGCACTGAACTGCAAAGAAACAAAACGGATTTCAGTAAAATGGGAAAAGGCCAGGACAAGAACCAGAACAGGAAGTTCTGACTTGCAAAAGGGACAGGATGCGAGAATCTACCTGGAGTTGCTAAAAGCAATACAAATTTGACAGAATTCTAGATTAAAAATGATATCCAAAACTAACAGAATCATAGGTCTATTAAAAACGTATATCCAAAACAAATGAGTTTTGGCTGGATTTGGGTTTCACTTTATAACGGAACCTTACCTTTTTCCTTTGTGGTGGGTTCTGAGGAGAAGACCTGATGCCCTCACAAGTTCTTTCGCTGCAAGGAGACATGGATCCTTGTGCAGATTCTTTTAAAAGTCCAGGACCTGCTCTGTTATAAAAGGCCTCCACTGGAGAGCCACAGTACATATCTGATTGGGAAGGCTTCCTTTCTCCGACAAGAGGTGAGCCCCGTAATGAGCCGTCTGCCCGGGGCATAGCATTTAATGGGGAGAAAGCATACATTAAATTGAACTCAGTCCTGAAAGTCTGTTCCGAAGTTCTTAGCAGCATTGAGCCTTCTCCGGATTTTCCAAGAACATTTGACTCAGACGAGACACCGTGCGGCAGAGACGTGCTAGGTGACTGAGCAGCAAGATCGGATAGGCCCGTGGTGACAGTAGTTTGGTGCTCTTGGCAATTTTCCACAGATACATCCAAGAAAGTGGGCTTCACCAGGTCAACATCAGGCCGAAGACAAGGCTGAGATGAGGAGCAAAGATGAAGGGGTGGAAAAAAAAAAAAAAAAAAAAGACAGAATGAAATAAATTAGTTAAATTTTTCAAGCAATTAACACAAATTAACTCTGAACAAGCTATCAAAAACCAGTTTTTATAAATACAATGGGGTTGATTTACTAAAGCTGGAGTGTGGTAAATCTGGTGCAGCTCTGGATAGAAACCAGTTTTTTTTTTCCGTCAACGCTTAATTGAACAAGCTGAATTTAGAAGCTGATTAGCTACCATGCACAACTGCACCAAATTTTGCACTCTCCAGTTTTAGTAAATCTACCCCAAAGTCTCTCAAACTGGTCCTCCCAAGCCCACCCTCTGCACAGAAATCACATTGAATTAGCATGATTGGCAGCTAATGAATGGCATTGAGCTCTTAACTTGCTAGATGGTGGTACTTCTGGACTAGGAATGGGTTTGGAAAATGTGCTTAAAAAGGACCTGAACTGTGGAAGCTGTGCCAAAAAGGCAAACAGAGGGCAATGAAAAAGTCACCAGTATTGGATGTAGGTTCCCAGCAGCTGATCATTTCTCTGTTCCTGATTCGAGAAGCCTTAGTCTGGACTTTGTATTTGTGAAGGCGGTCATCTTAGTAGAGCAGCAGTGTTTTGCTTACTTAAAGCTGCCTCAATGACTATAGATCTCATGACCGGTGGGGGTAAGATTCAAGAAGTTGCAGAAGTGGAGGGAGCACAAATCCTTTGCACTGCAGGTCCTCAGGTACAGCTTTCTCTCCAACAAGGAGAACTGTAAGCAATAGTAATGACATCACAAAATCTCTAGCAGCTCAGAGGAAACTGCCTTTGATTTCACATTTCTGGTACACAGCTATGAGGCTAAAGGCACAGTAAGAGTATCAATATAAGGTAAGATGGCAAAAAGTCAATTTTTCAGACTATCACTTAGGCAAAAAACATTTCTAGACGATCCCTTGTTAGCAAATCAATTTTTCTTAGTTCAGGTCCATTTTCAAGTACAGTTTTCAAAGCCATCTGTTGTCTGTCACATTTTTGGCAAACAAGTGATTGAGGAAAGGTCAAAATGCAAAACACCACAAAGATCAATAGTACTTTATGCAAGGACAAATCTTCTGTCCTCCTCAAATAAAGGTCAGGAAAAACTTTTAAAAAAAGTGCTGCATGGTGATGGGCTGTTCTCTAAACTTCCTGTTGTCCCAGTAGCAGTGAGAAGCTAAAAAAAAACTTTCCTGTTGCTTAGTCTTTAGTCTATTTCTCAATTTGGTCAAAAACATGGAAAAAAAGGGACCTAAACATGACTGAAAGAAAAATCCTAGGCAGCAGGTAGCCAATGTACCAAAAAAAAAAAAAAAAAAAAAAAAAAAAAACTTAGTTGGTGCCTCATAACTTTTGATCTTTTTTCTACTAGAGAAGCACAATCAGGTGACTGTGGACTAAAAAATAGAAATGGACTTAATCATCACCTGAAGTCAACATTAATCTATCAACCACTGGATCTAAACAAGCTTGTGAGCTCATGCCTTAGAAGTCATTTATGACCGAATGCCTACAAGCTCAAACATTGGGGAGGGCGCAAAATCTGGTGCAGCTTTGCATAGAAACCAATCAGCTTCCATGTTTTTTTTTTTAATCAAAGCTTAATTGAACAAGCTGACGTAAGCAGCCGATTGGCTACCATGCAGAGCTGAACCAGATTTTGCACTCTCCAGTTTTAGTAAATCAACCCCAGTGTTTACTTGTCATTAGTGCATACATTTCAACTGGTTTGTAAATGTCAGGTGAGTGGGCACCAAAAGTTCACCAATTGGTTGCTGTGGGTTACAGCACTCCACGGCCATTGCTCCATGTTAATAAAGCACCTAAAGTAGAACTCTTGCCTGGCAAGAAGTAGTTGGTCATATTTAACTGGACTTGTTCTATAATATTGAAGATGGTTTGCTGCTCATTTAAGCAGCCTATTCAGTTCCGAGTGTCAGGAACATATACAATATAAATACTGAGGTATGTTCACGACACTCATCAGAACTGAAGAATCTGCTTAGACTAGCTATTAAAAACGTCTTAACCTACAACCGGCTATACCATGGATAGTGGGATACATGAGGACCTTCACAGACAACTCCTCTTTTCTAAGCATTGGATATATTAGGGAAAGGATAGAACCGCCCATGTTTTGACTAATGTCCATAGACAAAAGAATAAATAAAAAAAAAAAAATAATAAAAAAACATGAAGGGGTCCGAACCTTCACTTTATCCAAAATAAAAAAAAAAAATACTTTAAGAGTTCAGTAATAAACTTGGAGAAATAAAGCTAAAAGAGGGGTTTCTTAGGATTCAGCAAGCTTCCATGCAGTGCAAAATAAAAAAGTGCAGAGGAGAATGGCATGCATGTTGAATTAAATGTTTTTTGCAATAACAGCACCCACATTTTCTACTACATCAGCACATGCGTGTCTTCATGCAAAGCATTTCAAGGTGATAGAGGCTGATCTGATACTGCTCTCTTTTTTTATAGTCTCTACCATTTTACAAAACTCAAACAGTGAGGAAAGCTCAATTTCATGTAGACTTTCAGGATTAAAAATAAAATTAATATTTTAAAATAAAGGGAAGGCATTCATTATCCATGGCAAGTTTTCGTTAAAGAAAATGTATATTTTCTACATATAAATTGTCTTTTTTTTTACTTTTTATACTAAACATCTTTTTAATCAAATACGAAATGCTAAGCTTAAGGGGTTTCACATTGACTACCTGACACTCAAAGCAAAAAAAGATATTGTATAGCAGTTAAAAAGACCGGAATAGTAACAATCCGACCAAGTTGGTTATACTGGCCCAGGAATTAATCATAAAGGCAGCAGTGGTGTTTTTTTTTTGTTTTTTGTTTTTTTTTAGTTAAGTCCAGCATGGTCTGCTAGCTGTGTTTCACACTCTGCACTATGCACATCAAAGGAATATTTACCTTAAAGTTAACTCCAGCTAAAACTTGTGGCATCACAGTGAGTTCATCTGCCTTCCAGCACTGGGTACCAACCAAGACACTATGGGGTTGACTGGAGCGTTTAAAATCGTTTTGCAGCTCTGGGGAGAAACCAATCAGCTTCCAGTTTTTTTTTCTCTTTTTGTCAAAGCTTAAGCTGAAGTTAGAAGCCGATTGGCTACAATGCACAGCTGCACCAGATTTAGCACTCTCCAGTTTTAGTACATCAACCCCCTATGTTCTCCCTTTGTGTGGGTTTCCTCTGGGTACATATGCATGTGAGATAGGGGGACTTAGATTGTAAGCTCCTCGAGGGCAGGGACTGACTTGTGGATGAATAGTAAACCAAACTGTGCCAACACCTGTAATAAATGTATTTCTATCCAGGTATTCCACCGGATTTTCTTTTCCTGTTCTGCACTCAGACTCAAACCCAGAGGCCCCAAGGGCCCTGTCTCACTTTTTTTCAAAAATGCATATCACATTTTTAATACACTTTTGATGCTTTTTTTGATTTCCTTACTCCCAGTACGCACTTGTGAAACATGGATGTGACTAAATAAAAATGCACCAAAAACGCAGATGCAGTGCCCATTTGATGCATTTCCATTGACTATCGAAGGTGCCTTTTTCTGGTGCGGTTTTGAAAAATTGCACCAAAGATGCAGCATGCAGGACTTTTTAAAACAGCACAGCGATATTAACAGTTAGACAGGATTTAGTGCTCCATTCACACTTGAATGGCTCCAAAGTTGCCGCAACTTTGGAGTGTAATCTTGGCGCCCCAGTGGTAATGGACTGTTGCATTGTATAACATTCAGGTATGACTTTCATGCAACTTTTGAGGATTAACATTGAAGTATATGGTCCTCAAGCTGCAAGAAAGTTGGACCAAAGTAGTGCATGAACTACTTTGAAGTTGCTGCAACTTTAAGTTGCACATATAAGAATGGTCATTATTGGAAAACATGGGGAATGTCTTGTCATACGACTTTTGATGCTCAAAGAGGGACACAAGGCATGACAATGGACAAAGGTCATTACCTTTCCTGGCTCTGCCCAGAATTGAAAAACATTTTGGCTGCAGTTAGGCTTTACGGCTCAAAAAGTGAGAGACCCATTTAACACAAAACAAACATTAAAAATAAATTCAACTAGACTGCCATCTACATAATGTGCCCCTAGGACTGGATTCCTCTAGCACTCCCATGCTTTCTCTGTCCCTCCATTAAACAGCTGAGCAGACCATGGTAGACATGCATAGGACATTTCTAGGCCTCACCAAAAAACATGAAACTGATCAAATTAGGTATACTTTTAGTTTGTTTTCAATTTCATTTTTTTTTTCTCCTAAAGTAAATGTTTTAATCGTCTAGATATTGTTATCCCATGAGAATACACAAGTGGGAGAGTTGCACTTCTGCTGCCCACACACTGAACACCTAAAGCAACAGACATATTGGCGATAACTACCTCTGGTGAAAGGGACTCAGGCCTATGCGCTGGGGAGCTCTCGGGGGAGGATATGTTCTAGAGGAGGGAAAAGCAACTTGTTATTCAGCTATTCAAACACGCACAACAGCAAAATAATAAAAAAAAAAAAAAAAGATCCATCATGTAGCCACAGCTATTACTTACTACAAAACACATTCAGTGTGAACTGTTATTTGTGACAATACCTGCAAGAGGAATAAATTACAGGGGTAAAAAATTAAAGGTGTTGTAAATGTTCGTGTTTTTTCACCTTAATGCATCCTACGCATTAAGGTGAAAAAACACCTGGCATTCACTGCCCCTCCGTTTTACTTACCTGAACCCCTTCATTCAGTTGGCGGGGACACGCTGTCTCTCTCTCCACGGGCTCCCGGCTCTTGATTGGATATATTGATAGCAGTGCAGCCACTGGCTCCCACTGGTGTCAATCAAATCCAATGACGCGGGCGCCAAGTCCTGCATAGGCCTCTATGGACGCCGAATGCTGGACTCGGGAGCGCGCCCGCAAGGTAATCCCTCGGGAGAGTGCTTCTCCTAGGGGGTTATCTGTTGTGGGGAGGAGCCGCCGAGGGACCCAAGACGAGGTTCGGGGCCACTCTGTGCAAAACGAACTGCACAGTGGAGGCAAGTATGATATGTTTGTTATTTTTTATTTTTTTTTAATTACCCTTACAATCACTTTAAGGTTCTTTATGGGCAATTCAATAAATCGCTGCTTTTTTACTTTATGCGCAAAATAACCACTGCAAATAGTGATAAATATTGATATAAACTAAATCTCAATAAAATATATGAAAAAATTATAACATGAAAAATAAATGTGTATCAAAACGTATAAAGAAAAAGTCCATATAATATGTGAAAAATAAATAAACCAAAGTCCTAAAATGAATCTCCAAAATTAGAAAAACCGCCTTTGTGGATATCACTCTCCTAGGTTTTTTCACAACCAAACACGTCCAAAAGATTGAACTCAGATGAAACCTAGGAGAGCGATATCCACACAGGCGGTCATATTCCACAACGAGTCTGATCTCTGTAATAGGGATCCACCATATCTGCCCTCTTCTGTTCCTCCTTACAAGAGAATCTCCAGATCCTTGCTTCCATAAGAGTGTCCCGGGAGTGAAGCTTGTCTTTGCCGGTTGCTTGAAAACAGGTGGATATTTCCCGGCTTTTTAACCACAGCAAGTTCACCTGCCGGCAGGCTAATGCACAGGCGCTTTTGATCTCTATCATCCGAGATCCAACTTATCTGGTAAGCAGTTTGTATTTGCACATCGTGCACCGCATCTCAGATGGTTGAAGTGAGGAATATGTGTCCTGCTTTCTGGAGATTTATTGAAGGACTTTTCTTATTCTAATTTTGGAGATTCATATTAGGACTTTGGTTTATTTATTTTTCACATATTATATGGACTTTTTCTTTATATGTTTTGATACACATTTATTTTTCATGTTATAATTTTTTCATATATTTTATTGAGATTTAGTTTATATCAATATTTATCACTATTTGCAGTGGTTATTTTGCGCATTTTTTCTTCTTTTTGATTTGTTTTAGGTTTCAGTATTTAGCCTATAGAGGTGCAGCATTTAATCACGTTATCTGTATACACAGTCACATGACCTGTGCACTCATATTTTTTTTTTTTCACTTTGGATAATATTTTGGTGGTTAGTGCAAATATCCCCCCTTTTGTCTTTTTTACTTTATACCTTCAGTGATTTTTTTTTTTCTCTTTGATATTGGGTCAGGCAGGAAATCATTCCACTTGAGCTCACATACACTATATTGTCAAAAGTATAGTGACGCCTGCCTTTACACGCACATGAACTTTAATGGCATCCCAGTCTTATACCGTGCAGGCCAGTCACGTTCCTTCCACCTTAAACTCGCTCATCCATGTCTTTATGGACCTTGCTTTGTGCACTGGTCCAATGAGTTAAGGTTGTTATAGCTGCAAAGAGTGGACCAACTCAATACTGAACCCTATGGACTAAGACTGGGATGCCATTAAAGTTCATGTGCGTGTAAAGGCAGGCGTCACAATATAGTGACAATATAGTGTATGTCGAAAAGCGAACAGTTAGGTGAGAATTAAAGTATATGCATGGACAAAATATATATTAAAAAAGTTTGTGCCATGGCGAGCACCTGCCACTGGATTCAGTGACCAAATTAAAAATTACAGGCCGGCCACAGGCAGTGGGGATACAGTGCCCAAGATAAAAGTTACCAATCTGAAAACTGTTGGATAGCCCAGGGCAACATACAGTCAGTCCTTGACAGAAGAAAAAAAAAAATTCAAAAGTCGTCCATTACCCCCGAGGACATCAGCAAAAAATTGGATCTCACAAAATAGGTGGGGTTATAAAAGTGTACACAAAGGGGCATCCATAGCAAGGTTTTGTGGCTAGTGTCCAATCAAGTGAAGGTAGCTTGCATATAAATCCATGGTCTATGAATACAAGTCTTGCACAGTATGATTAAGATAAACATATTGAGCACAGCTCTTCAATGCATTACACATTGCCCTATGTTTAAAAACCCAAAATCCAGTGAGCTAACTTCCTGTAGTGGGTTGACAACACCGTGCCACCGCTGCACTTAAATAACAAGGAAGTTTGTATAAGAGAGGAGGGAACGGATGAGATTAAAGTGCAACTTTAGCCAAAAGAGTTTTTTTCCACGTTTCTGCCCCCCCACCGCTATCACTTTTGACTACATTAAATTTTTTTAGGGGGATTTTGACAGGTACTCACTACCACTTCTGCTCAGATTACCTAGGCGGCGGTAACCCAGCAAATAAGAACAGCTTGGGGCTGACAAGGCAGCTTGGCATTTCAGTGGCATGGAGAAAGTGTTGTTAGATCACTAAAAAAAGGTAAGGAGATATCTACATTTCTGGCATTTTGTGCTCATTAGGTATTTTTCAGCATTTGCATTTTTTTTTTTAGAGAAACAGAACATGGGAAATGTGAAAGTATTGAAGATCTGTGCTGTAAAAATGTTGTATTAGAATGAAAAAAATAAATAAATAAATTATATATAGATATAGATATAGATATAGATATAGATATAGATATAGATATATATATATATATAGATATATATATATATATATTTTGAGAGAGATATAGATATATATAATCTATACACACACACCATAATATGCTAGTATGCACAGCAAATTAGTACATTATGGCAGACTTACCTGTCAAATGGTGCCCTCCAGCGCTGCGATCGATCAGGCGAGCCCCTGTTGCCTTGAGCCATTTGATAGGCTGGGCTGCGATGATGTCACTGCCACACACGAGCACGGTAGTCACATCGTCCCGCCACAAATCGGAGCTGTAAATGTTCGCTGAGCTGTGCATGTGTAGCTCAGTGTACATGACGGCTGACAGGCAGGAGGATGCATTTATGGCAGAAGAGACCGATAGGGTCTTCTGTCATAAATACCCTCTGCCTGTCAGCATATTTAAAAAAAAAAAAAAATTTTATTCCACTTTAAGGTTGTCCAAACATACACTTTAAGTCAAAGCCAATCTGCATTCCTGTTCCAGATCAGTGACTCATAAGTATTGAAACCACTGGATCAGAAAAAACAGTATCTGTTTTTCTAATTTTAGATTTTGTAGGGACTTGCAAGTCACGAGAAATTAGCTAACATAATAGCTGTGGTTATCATTCAGCTCAAAATAACTCAAAAACACAGTGCTCTCTTTCCATAACACTTCTGTACTAACAGCCATGGTTACAATCAACATAGAGAAACGTTAAAACTGAATTTGCATTATATTCCATCCCATTATGCTAGTGTCCTAAACTGGTATGAAGAGAAAGCACTGTACATATAAAATACATAAAGATTTAGCAATAACATTGATACATAGCAAAGGAAATGCTCCAAGGCAGCAGTGACAGAGGGTGCAAACTATGACAACACTTCATAAGAAATTAGACCTGCCAGAGCATCATCTGATAGAATCAATTTGCAGACTGACTTTTTTTTTTTAGGTAAAAATGACTATGCATATAGGCAAATTGTGATTTTTAATGAAAACCTGAACTTCATCTGATTTATTTACAGTCCTGGAAATCAGGAAATTTAACTTGCGCAAAACCAGAAATTCAACTAAATCAGGATACCAATTCTGTAGTGTGGTGCTGGAGTTGCATGATCTGATGCAATATTCCTAATTCTCACAGGAAGACCACAATTATAGGAGTGTAACCTATTGAAAGAATATTTTCCTCTTACACTTTATAGGAAAATGGACTCTATGCTAGTTGTTACCATGTACCGTAAAACCTGTGATGCAGGAGCTTCCAGCAGCCTCTCAGCCAATTTACTGTACTGTGCAGAGCAATCTCTGCATTCTACAATTGTTTTAAGCCAAGGGCCTCATTCATTTTATTATTTATAATGAACTTACATTTACATTCTTTCCCAAACACCCTCCTGAGGGATGCATTAATACTTTTGTGAGACTCGTTTTTGCTTGTCACCACATTTTGATTTGTCCTATGTGCTGAAAAGGGTTGGAGCATCGATCCTGTCGAGTCAAACTCAGCAGATTTGGAACACGTATTGTTGTGCTTTTGCATTCCCATACAGGTCTTTGAAAATGCAAAACCTGCTTGAAGCAGGTCAACTGCGGGTCTATGGCAGTTGTCAATGAATACTGGCATTTCAAATCAATGCTGTCGACAGACCCTAAAGTGGTTGAAGTAATATTTTACACAGCTAACCTGCAGATTCTGAAATATAAAACTAATATGATAGCCAATCAAAATCAATGCCAGAGGGGCTATGGATCTTCTGCATAAAACCACAAGAAAGCAAGCGCTCTGCAGCTGGTATTTAAAGTGGTAGTAAAGTCCGCTTTTTGATTTATACCCGGCAGGCAAGCCTATAATAAGGCTTACCTCTAGGTATAGTAAATATCTCTTAAATTTGCACAGTTTAGGACATTTTTACTTTAGTAGCAGCTGGTGACATCACTGGCACATGCCCATTGCGCTCTGAATGGATGGCTCTGCCCACTCAGAACTCTGTGCTGTGGCCGTGACTTCAGTGTGCATGTGCACCTTCTATACCCCAAAAATCTTCAGATATTGAACAAAGTAGCAAGAACGGCAAAAGTCTGCTATCCTTTACCTCAAACTGTAGTGGAGTATTGCAGCGACTAGCAGTGAGGGATGGGATGGGAGAGAACAAGAGTCCATATGCATATCGGGATTCCTCTTCACCGGGAAGGGAAGAGCTGGGTGTGGTCTGCAGGGGACTGAGGGAATCTGTGTTGGTGGAATTGTGGAGAGCATGGGGAAATGGTGATGGGCTTGACACAATGGCGGAATTTTCTTCCAGGATGTATTTCGTCTTCCACTTTTTTAAAGGGGCCGTAACTTCTGTGGGGTAAAAGCAATACAAAAATTAGTAAGAGGAGAAAACTTTTTTTTCAGTTGTGCAGTCGGTTAAAATG
Organism: Lithobates septentrionalis; assembly: GCA_037952835.1. NCBI lineage: Eukaryota > Metazoa > Chordata > Amphibia > Anura > Ranidae > Lithobates > Lithobates septentrionalis. Next base: position 397,960 of record JBBDGP010003747.1, read on the forward strand.
GCAATGTATCAATAACCTGCAGCACACTATTAAATGATCACATATACACAGCACACTATTCGTTCACTTCAACACAGTGATAAGCAAAATTTAAAAAGTAGATTCGAAACGTTCTCATTTTAGATAAAGCGTGAAAAAGTTAGAACCCCTGACAGGTTTCAACTGCTGTTTCTGATCCCAAGAGGAGGGCTGCTTGGAAAGCAACGCTGTCAGCCCAATACAGGATGTCTATTAGGATCTACAGATATTTCATAGGGAATAATTCTTGTATTGCAGAGATGTACTGAATATTTAAAGCGGTAATAAACCCAAAATTGTAATATATTTCAGCTTACTAATCCTTCATCCAAACCCCACACTGTGGATGAAGGAGAAACCTTTAGACACTTAGACAGCAGCATTGTTAATCTGGGGGGGAGGGAGGAATGTTAGAGGTACTACTAGATTTAAAAAGACTAAAAAATGTAAGCAAAGGATGGATCCCATGAAGTTGCACATCAATGCAGACCCGTTGGTATTGAAATGAATGGCAGTTTCAGCCCAGGTGGGGGGGCTCAATCATTTCCCCATGATTAAGCTCTGAGGGGCGAAATAAAAAATGTTGGGGGCGTGGCCTGGCAGGAGCCCAGGCTGAGACTGCTATTCATTCCAATACCAGTGGGTCTGCATTGATGTGCGGCTTCGTGGGATCCATCCTTTGCTCAACAGTTGTTTGGAGCCGAGACAAGCTCCTTCCCTGGCCTGCAGTCACAGTGGTAGACACAGGATTGCTTTCCCTTGTAGCTTGAGCGGCACACATTTTCTATTACCGGTTCACACTAAAAAAGATTTAAGCTGAACTCCACCCAGCAATTTCTATGCAATTACAGCAACAGTTTTTTTTCTCCTTTTGGGATAAAGGTTTTACATGAATGAAACTGGCCATTGTAAGCGCCCCTGTCATTGGTAAATGGTTTATCTCAACCTGCAGGACAGCTTTTTCTGTTGCACAGTGGTGTAGTGGGTAGCACTCTCGCCTTGCAGTAAAAAGGGTCGCTGGTTCGAATCCCGACCACGACACTACCTGCCTGGAGTTTGCATGTTCTCCCTGTGCCTGCGTGGGTTACCTCCGGGTGCTCCGGTTTCCTCCCACACTCCAAAGACATGCTGGTAGGTTAATTGGCTTCTGTCTAAATTGGCCCTAGTACATGAATGTGAGTTAGGGACCTTAGATTGTAAGCTCCTTGAGGGTAGGGACCGATGTGAATGTACAATGTATATGTAAAACGCTGCGTAAATTGACGGCGCTATACAAGTACCTTACACAAATAAATAATAACAGACTTACTGGCCAGGTCACCAGGTGAAAATAAAGCCTAAAGGAAAACTATTGCAGCTACCACATCTAAGAATGGGTAAGATGTAGTGCAATAAAAGGTTTGGGCTTGTTCACACTTGACTAAATTTCTAAAGCTTAACAAACGCTCCTATAGCGTGAGTATGGGCGTTAGACTCGTGTTTTACAAGCATTAATGAGTTCAAAATGCTCCCCAAACACCCTATGGGCAGTTTTGAAGCGATTGACGAGCGTTAAGGCGCATTAAAACTGCTCCAAATGCCTAATCCATTACAGTAAATGAACTAATCTTAATGCCCCACAACCGCACCTGCCTGAGTGTTTGCGAGGCGTTACCATAGACTTGAATGGGAGGCATTGAAAGGCTTCAAACGCCTCATGATTCTACATGAAATTTTGAAAATGACGTGACGCTAAAGCTTAGTGTGAACAGTCTATTGTATCTTGTGCATAGGCGTTTGAAGGGCATTTTTAAAACGCCAGTACGAATTTAGCCTAAGGCTTTAATACTGCTGTAATAAATATTTATAAGAAAACATAGCATTGAAATGTAAAGTGTCAATATTTCTACATGATTTTTTATGATCATCACAGCCCATCTTTAAAAAAAAAAAAAAAAAAAGGCAGAGTGTTCATGTGAAAAGATGCAACAATCACACAATGGTTATAGGGGGAAGCAGCGTACCTGTATTGGTTCCATTGTTGCTTGAGCTGTTGCTCTCATTACTTTGGTATAAAGGTTGTGATGTTTGCTGTTCAGTACTGGCTGGCTGTGCCACAGCCTCTTCCAAGGCTTGTTTCATCCAGCGCTAGCAGTGGGAAGAATGAGATTTGTTAGAGGCAGAATAAATCAGTGAACACTTTAAAGCGTGCTAGCACAATGTACTCCAACACAATTTGTTCACACTGCATAGCCATACCATTGATTAACACGTTGATTATATAGAGACTATGCAAACATTAACAATTAACTTCTTTTATTTGTTCCATTTTATTCTGTTTAAAGGATAAAGTTCACCTTCAGGAACAGATTACATGTTCCACCTGTTTAGGGTGGAATATGCAGCATGTTCCCACTGCTGCAGCTCTCCCCGATCACCCCCCCCCCCGCTGTCACAGCAGGCCAGGGGATCTTCTCCCCGCTCCCACAGTTTGAAAAGAGCACCCACACAGTCATTCGTTAACAGAGTTCTGTGATCGAATAGATTACAAGTAACGACGAGGGTGCTGGTGAGCATCCTTGTATTTCACTGAATCTTCCCGGACACACTCCACAGGCCTCCAGGAGCCTCTGTGTGAATTGACTGCCTGTATCGGATGTATGGACTGACAGTCTGCAGCAGGTTGGCATTGTACCCAGCATCTGCTGATCACAGGTGCAATGGTTAGCAGGTTCCCCAAGGTAAAAAAAAAAAAAAAAAGTACACCTTTTTAACTGAAAAAAAATGTGCACAAGGTGAACTTATCTGTTATTCTACCACTGGAAGCATTTAAATTTCTTTATTAGCCTTCATGCAGAAGAAAATTGAGTGTGGAAGTGGTCGTGTAGTTTTGCAAAAGTTTTTGCAACATCACTCAGTACAGGGCTTAAGAGCGGCAGATCAACAGGTATTTTTTGTACTTGTAGGGTCTTTAAAAAGGGATAAAGCATGGGGAAATGTTCATGTATTGCAGAGGTGTGCTGCATGTGTTTTTTTTTTTTTTTGCCGTGACATATGCTTTAAGTGAATATTGTGTCATTTTTGCAACCAGAGGTCCATGCTCTCTTTGCCAGGGGCTGGCTTTCAAGTAATTAAAGGCAAAACAGTAATTAAATAAAGGCAAAACTATTTTTTTTGCCTAATTTTGAGGAGCGTACAGGAGGGTTGTAACCCCGGTCAGGTTTTTTTTTCTTTTGCCATCTGTGTCCCATAGGGGAGACTTCCTTTCCCGTAGCCAAAACAGAAAGTGAAAAGAAAACCTTTCAAAGTGAGGGAACCTTTAGGATGCATTAAGGTGAAAAAACACGAGGCTTTGCAACCCCTTTAATAGACACTCTGACTGGCCGTGATGTTCAAACTCATTTTAACCCCCACGTCCAAGAACATGCTACATACTCACCTTTTTACATGATCCATAAGTGCCATCCACCTTTGGGGGTCTCCTTCGCCTCTCAGGCATATACGGAGATACAAAGCGTATGTAGTGTTTGGGAAGTGTGTTAATGGAAGGGGAATTAGACAGTCCAGGGAGCATGTTAAGGGTGGTTGCCAACACTGTGGGATCTGTGGTAATTCGCAACGGCTGATCCATGGGACAGTCCTGCTTCTCCACCTTGTCATTTAACCATTCTGTTACCAGGTACTGCAAAGGAACACAGGCTTATTAGAGAGGCAAATTCTGCTAGCCAAACATTTTTAATGCAGCCACATCACAAATTATTACAAAACCTATTTTGACCTGCAGCCTCTACAACTGCCTCCAAAAAAAATTCCATGTTCCAATGCAGGGGAATTGTGGGTGTAAAAAAAAATAAAAATAAAAACTCCCCCAGAAACCTAATTTCCTGCTATAAATGACTTGCTGCTTTTTCCAGAAGTTTGAATAAAACTAGAATTGAACTTCCAGGGTTGCCTTACAAGTGTTTTATTTCTACTGATAACTTCAAATATGCTGCTCAGCTAACAGGATGCAACGGATGCTCACATGGTGATAATGAAAGATCTTTCTACCTAGCGGTCAGTTTGAGAAGGGACATAAGGCAAGCACTGATTTCTTCTGAGTAGAAAATAGGTAAAACTCTACACTAAAGTTTAAATACAATGCTTGTAACGTATATAGTTAATCTGGGAGGGGAACTATATATCTATCTATATATAGAGATAGAGATGATAGAGATGATAGAGATATATATATATATAGAGATATATATATATATATATATATATATATATATATATATATATATATATATATATATATATAGATATAGATATATATATAGAGAGATAGATAGATATATAGAGAGATAGATAGATATATAGAGAGATAGATAGATATATAGAGAGATAGATAGATATATAGAGAGATAGATAGATATATAGAGAGATAGATAGATATATAGAGAGATAGATAGATATATAGAGAGATAGATAGATATATAGAGAGATAGATAGATATATAGAGAGATAGATAGATATATAGAGAGATAGATAGATACATAGAGATAGATATATAGATACATAGAGATAGATATATAGAGATAGAGATAGAGATATATATAGATATATATAGATAGAGATATATATAGATAGATATAGATAGATAGATATATATATAGATATATATATAGATATATATATCTATCTATATATATATCTATATATATAGAGATATATATATATATATATCTATATCTATATCTATATCTATATAGCTATATCTCTCATCTATCTATACGACACACACCTTTATCTCTCGCTCTAATGCCTCGTTTCCACTGAGCGGAACAGTTTGAGTCGGTACAGTTTGGAAGGGTTAGAATGGTCCGGCCTATTCAGGTGAGCGTTTCCACTGCAAGTCGGAACACCAGGGGCCATACGGGGTTTAGAAAAAATGCCTTTGACGTGAACATTGATGTTTTTTCTGTCCGCCAATCAGTGGAATGTATCGTGTGATGCCAGTAGCTCCGCCCTAACCGTACAATTTTCTATGGCCACACATCTGAAGCAGGACCATGAATGGCGCGGTATGGTTTGGTTGTATGGGCCTCTTTCATAATGGAAACACCCAAAATAGCGTACCGTACCAACCCGAACCGCTCAGTGGAAACGAATATATACACACACACTATATATATATATATATATATATATATATATATACATACACACACATACATACACACACTTATTCATTTTTCATGCTAATCTAAAAGTAGTTGGCAGGCTCTCAGAAAAAGTAACTGATAATGCTGCATGCTGGCTTAAACCCTTACCCAGTGTCACTCATAATAAACTGAAAGCTGTAGTAAACACCGCATGGTATCTTGCACAAGGAGTATCCCCTAAATGTGGACTGTTTAGGAGATTATCTCTATTTCTGCAGCCAGTGACGTCCCCGGCGCACTGCACTCTGAAGGGAGGGCATACCGAGTTTGTGCTTCAAAAGTGCTGTGCCACGGCCATGACTCCCGTGTACATGCGCAACCCACGAAGACAGGGTGAAGATAAAAGCCCTGTAAGTGGTGACAGCGTGCTGCTTGAGGACTTCCTTTTAAAGTCATAACGTGCTAGTATGAGATGCATACTAGCACATTATGACATTAACTTGCAGAGGACCTTTTTTTTTTTACAAACTATTTTTTACTACTGCTTTAAGTTAATTGACATAGACAAGCAGTAAATGTCTTCAGGTAGACACTGCTGTGCTATCAGAATAGTAAGTATAGTAGATGCCTGCACAGGTAAAAATTATAGGGTAACCCAGTATGAAATAGTTTTAGGTTTTCACTTTTACAAAAATTTTCATCCAATTAAAAACTCCTAAATAGGCCAAGCATTTTAAAGACCTCATCACCAAGAGGATAACACAAATACTAGTTTTACACATTCCCTCTGTATAGGAGAATAATACCAACCTTTTTAGTCTTGTGGTATTTATGGCTAGCACGGGTTGGCTGGGCCACTGCCTGGGTAACCGCAGGAGATTCTGACCCTTGTGGGGCTTCGCCCGTTCCTAAAGCTTCTAAAGCACCAGTGTCTGTGGTTCCTGAACTTGCAGTTCCTTCCTCAACCACTGGGGGTGCCAGTTCCACCTGCTGTGCCACAGATTGCCTTCTCCTTAGCCTTTGGGCGGAAGCGCTTCGATAACGCGACATGCGGCTTTTTGGACGCGGCCTTGTTGATTTTGGTGCAACCGATTTAGGAGTAGGTTTTTCTGCAGTTGTTTCCTGTGAAAAAATGTTTTCAAAGTGTAATTAGCAAAAAAACAAAAAAAAAAATGTATACTTTTTTTTTATGCTGACTTTGATGTAAATTGCACAATGTACTCCGGATAGGACTGCATCATTTTAACAAATCTGAGGATTTAATCAGATACAATACTACAACTGCTATTCTTTTAACAGCTGCATCATATACAAATAAGTTGTTAGATTTGAGTTGCTTAACATTCACATTGCTTGAATATCTGCAAAATGGTAAAGGCTTCCTATTAGCCAATACAGTCACAGAGTTTTTGCAGTGACGTGTAAATCGAAGGACACAATGGATAAAATTGCAAATCCTTAAGCAGGTAAACACCTACCATATATTTTAAAAGTGTATTTAGCCATTTGCCCTGGCATTCAGCTTGAAATCTGAGAAAGTAAATTAAAGTAAGCTGGACTGTACAACATCCTATAAAAAGGAATGCATAGAACTGATGAATTATTATGCGCATAAAATGTTGACGGGTGGCAGATGGCCTCCTTACCAGGGCTTGTGATGATCTCCTGGTGTTGACTCCCAGAGTGGGAGTGGCTACAGACTCCGGTATCACTGGACTCTCAGGTTCTGGCTCTGGTTCTTCAGCCTTAATTGCAGGATCAGATGCTGCCTGATCGGCAGGAGGTGCTTCGGGCTCGGCAGCAACTGGTTCAGATGGCTGTTCTCTGCGCCGCCTTCTCTTATCCGAGGTGTCCACCACATGTGGGGCAGGTTCAGTTTTCTTCTCCTCTTTGGACTATATTTAAAAATATCAGCTTCTTTATCATATCCTCAACTGCAAGTTTCTAATTTATTACAGTAAGTCATGGCTCTTTACTATTTGATCAGCTGTGTCCAATCACAGATGATCACAGTGTAAATAGGAAGTGCCGGTGTTCTGTCAAAATAGCCAATTCATCGAGATCTCCAATCGCGCCACTTCCGGTTACTGTAAAGCATCAGTAATTGGAGATTTAGATGAATTACTGTTTAGACACAACACAGACAAACGTGTACACTCCGGTACACGAAGAGTTTGCCGTTTTGACAGAACACCAGCTAAGGAGGAAAAAGTTGTTGCCGCCTCCGAGGCGGTCATGTTTTTGGTTAGTATCAGGCGGACTAACAATGTCCGCTCATAATATCGTGTACCGGAGTGTACACAGTTGCCAGTGTTGTGTCAAAACAGCAATTCGTCTAAATCGCCAATTACTGATAATAACTGAAAGTGACACAATTCGAGATCTCGAATAATTGCCTATTTTAGCAGAAAACCGGTTATCGATCCCCGTCCGAACTGATGGAGCTTGAGAGGTGCCGCCAAGACGAATTAGAAAAAGTGCCCAAAAATAGGTGTGCCAAGCTTGTCGCATTATACTCAAAAAGACTTGAGGCTGTAATTGGTGCCAAAGGTGCTTCAACAAAATACTGAGCAAAGGCTGTGAATACTTATGTACGTGTGACTTTTTTCGTTTTCTTTTATTTTTAATAAATTTGCAAAGATTTCAAAACAAAATTCTTTTACTTAGGGCCCTTTCACACTGGGGCGGGGTCGGCAGTAAAGCGTCGGCATTGTAAGCGCCGCTTTACCGTCGGTATTAGGCCGCTAGCGGGGCAGGTTTTACCCCCCGCTAGCAGCCGAGAAATGGTTAAAAACCACCGCAAAGCACCTCTGCAGAGGCGCTTTGCCGGCGGTATAGCCGCACTGTCCCATTGATTTCAATGGGCAGGAGCGGTATACACTCCGCTCCTTTACCGCTCCGAAGATGCTGCTGGCAGGACTTTTTTTACCGTCCTGCCAGCGCACCGCTCCCGTGTGAAAGCCCTCGGGGCTTTCACACTGGAGACAAAGCAGCGGCACTTGCGGGTCGGTTTGCAGGCGCTATTAATAGCGCCTGCAAACAGCCCCAGTGTGAAAGGGCCCTTAATCATTATGGGGTATTGTTACAGTTGGGGTATTTTGCAAAAAATTCAAAACCCAGCAGCGATTAAATTCCAAAAAAGATTTGAGTGAAAAATAATAAAAATTTCATATGGGTGCAGAGTTGACAGCGCAATTGTCATTCAAAGTGCGACAGCGATGAAAGCTGAAAATTGGCCTGGCAGGAAGAGGGTGAAAGTGCCCAGTATTGATGTGGTTAAAAACACAAAGCTCAGGAATCTGCCTCTGACAGAATACCGTATATACTCGAGTATAAGCCGAGTTTTTCAGCACATTTTTTTGTGCTGAAAGTGCCCCCCTCGGCTTATACTCGAGTCGAGCACTTTTCTGGTGCAAAAAATGACATTTTCTGAACTGAATTTGGGGCTCCGTATCTCGGGGCCACTTAATGCTAGGAACCCCATATTTGGTGTGCAAACCCAGTAGATCTAGCACTACAACATATCCAAAGATGGAGGGTTCCTAGCAGAAAGTGACCCAGAGATATGGGGCCCCAAAGTCGGCTCGGAAAATGTCATTCTCTGCTGCAGAAAAGTGCTTGACATTTTCCGAACTGACTTTGGGGCCCCGTATCTCAGGGCCACTTGGTTCTAGGAACCCCAGCTTTGAAATGTTGTAGTGCTAGTTCCACTGGGTTTGCACAGCAAATTTGGGATTCCTAGCAGCAAGTGGCCCCGAGATACGGGGCCCCAAAATCAGTCAACTGTGTCCATTTGCAGCAATGTCATTTCGGGACCCTTTGGGTCCAGTGACCCCAAATTTTGGCTGCAGCTAGGGGGCATCTAGGAAGCCTTAACTACCGAAGTAGGGGACCTATGGCTGCAAATGGGAACAGTGAGGCATGCAAATGAGCACAGTAAGGCTGCAAATGGGCATTGTTGACCCTCTTTTCCACTTACAGTAGATGCGCATTTCTCACTCTAGGCTTATACTCGAGTCAATACGTTTTCCCAGTTTTTTGTGGTAAAATTAGGTGCCTCGGCTTATATTCGGGTCGACTTATAGGCGAGTATATACGGTAAGACATTCAATGACTTATAGGCCGAATATCATTTTTAGGGCAGCATCACCTGTAGTCAGTCTTCACAGGATCAGATGCACAAACCTATGTGTGGCCTGTGTGTAACAGAATAGCTACTTCCATCAAAGGCTTCTGAGACAGGTGTTTGGCAACAAAGCGAAAGGGAATATGTCAGGAGGCTAAAGATAACTTTTGTTATGCGCTTTGCATGCTACAAGTGGTTTCATGCTCACTTTACTACGTGCCAACTGTGTACAATAAAGGAAGAACTCACCCTTCTAGTTCGAAAAGTGGGTGCCGACTCCTCTTCCTCCTTCGTATCTTCCTCTTTAACTGAAACCTCCCCTTCAGCCTTTAAAATGAAAAGACATGACAGAGTCAGCAAAAATATTATCCAAACACTTCAGAGAAAAGACAGGATTCCGGCGATACAACATACATTTAAAGTGAACCTGTCGTTAAGTTAAGTTAAATAGAGTACAAAGAGTGGGTTTTGGGGGATTTGGCATTACCAGTATCCCTCCCTGTTATAAATCCCTAAGCAAGTTGAGTTTTAGCTGTAAACTAGGCAGACATTCCTGTGACTAAAGGGCCTCTTTACACATTTCTGTGCACACAATGTGGCTGTGCATGTGCATTCAGGGTCCTATGAAAATAAATGGACATGCGTAACAACGTTTAAAGAGGCCCTACAGACAGACATCAATAAAGCACTGAAAACAAAAAGGAGGATGTCATTACTGAGCTCTCCTGAGGAATGCTAGTTTGTTTTTTCTTACTCACCTTTGTCTAATGTCTTGTGGCTGCTCACGTGATGGGCTGGGTCCTTTGCTGCTTGGACTTTTCTTTCTGGTTGGTCCTGGACGATCCAGCGAGCAGTGCTGACGTGACAACATAAGTGGTACTCTTTGCATTAATACAGGGCGCTGTGCACAATGGGCAGGACCATGACATTATGTACTCTCAGTATATCCCAAGTCCTCCGGGTTAAGCGACAATAGAGCATCATGTAGTGAAGTGGTACTGTTGGGGGCAGCTTAGGATTTAAGGAGAGTATCGCAGCCAGAGCTGCAATACTTTTTGCAAGCCGGGGGGGGGTTTTAAACTGGTTTGGAGTTGGCCTTTAATATGCAAATATATCATAATGCATTTTAGTGATTGTTTCTTCCAATTAGTTTAATCTGGTAAGCCCTGTACAGATTTTTACTATGAATTGTGGCTACAGAAAAATGGAAATGTTAACGCGTTTCCATGGAGCAGAGTAGTAGTTTCAGTTGTCCCTTGTCCACCAAATTTAAAACAAAAAACTGTCTTTACCTCATTGTCTCCAACAGCTGAATCTGCGGCAGGGGCTTCCGCCAGACCATCGTTTTGGTGATGGGTGCTATCATCCAGCACATAACCTTGCAGTTCCAACTCTCTTCTTCGCGCCTTACGGTGCCTTGTCTCTGCTCCTATGGTTAGCGCTGGAGGGATAGGGGGTGCCAAGTCTGAGGCTATAGGATTCCGCTTCTGTACCGGGCAATTCCGATTCCCTTTGTGGCATGCACAATCGACCTTATAATTACTGCAAAGCAAGATGGACGAGTCATCAACTGCTGCGTCAAATCAAGGTGCAAAGGTTTGTTACTTATTCTGCTACAAGATCGTTCGAAAGTAATTTTACAAAATGATGATCTGACGACTGAAAACACTGCTCTCACACATACACACTTCTTAAAATGCTGGTGAAAACACATTCACAATTCAGACTGATATGTGGAAAGCTATACGGACACACGATGGCCTTGTATAAACTGGTTGCTAAGTGTCCGTATATCTTCAACTGTAAAACCTTACAGAATCAATTACCTTAGTAAATGAGTCTCCAAGTCCGTTGGTAGATCTACAACTCCAGGATTTTAGTGCAGGGTTCGGAGCCCAGGGCCGTTCCCAGTTAAAGGTTCCGACTTAATTAGGTATTTTTTAAATTAATCAAAATGCCTGCTTGGTTTTGCTTAAAGCGGCATATTCCAGAAGTGAAAACTACTAGTTTGCATTTCTAGTTTGTGTTACATGCAGATTTTAATTAAGGATGAACAAAATCATTCTGCTCTGAACTAAAGGAAGGGGTACTTACCCCATTCTCCTCCATTACCCCCTATGTGCTTATGAGGAAATGTCCCATTTTATCTGTTACTATAGCTTATCTGCATGCATTAAAGTGGACCTTCAGTCATTTTTTTTTCATCTATCCATCTAGTAAATCTTCTGCCCTTGTCGTTTTAACTCTGGAAAGTAAAACATTTTTTTACTGCCATTAAATACCTTATACAGCCTACTTCCTGATTGTCTGGTCATTAACCTAGGCTTAGGTCATCATGCGGCCTGGAAGGGAGGGGGATGAGTCATAAGATGGCCAATGAGAGCTGCAGATGTGCCTCTGTGTCTGTGTAAATCCAGGAAGTGAACAGGCAGCAGCTTCAGCTGCCCACAGCTAGAATGGATGCAGCCAGACTCAGTGGAGGGAGATTTCTGCAGCATATTTGGTAAGTACAGAACCACAGTATATATATAAAATATGTAAAGTGGTTGGAGGGAAGCTTCAGAGTGGCAAAGATGTTTTTATTACAAATTATGTGAGCAGACTGCTGTTTCTCTTTAAGTAGTGTTTTTAGCATAAAAGCTGCCCAGAACTGATCTTCAGCCAAATGCCTGAACACTGGCAAAGACAAAACTTCTTTGCAAGCATGCAGACATTGCCTGATCATTATGCCAGCAGAACAGCAGGAGATCCATTGTGATGCCAGCCAGGCTGGCAGTAGGCATTCTAGCTTTGACTTGTAATGTTAGCTTTGGTCAGTGGCATTAGTGCTATTCTACAGCATTTTTATTCATCGAAAATCCTTCTCATTTAAAAGGCAATGGACATGTTAAAAGGCATAGACTGGAGATTAAACGCTAACAATTTTTTGCACCACGTCGCACCTATTTTGCACCTGTGGCAGAAGCACTTGTAGTTCCGAATGGAACACGATTGCGGTATTCACCGCACTGGTAGTCTAACACTTTTTCTAACTCTGCTACTGAAAGCTCGTACCCCGTAGGGCTGGAGGAAGGGTCTGCAGGAGCATGGCATTGCACCTGCGATCCACTGATTGTGGGAGCAATTTTTTGCAGGCTCCTGTGGGGAAAAAAAAAATACACATTTTTTGCCTGCAAACATATGCACATTTATTTTTTTTAAAGTGAATTTAACCTTTAACACTTGTATCTAAGAATAACATTTTTAAATAAAGTATCTAAACCAAAGAAAAAAAAATGTTTATTTCAGATAACCAGCGCATAGATTTAGAGGCTCTCTTTTTTTTCAGGCATTTCTAATATATTTTTACCTGCTGATTCTGTCAGCAACACTTCCTGTCGTAACATGACACAGCTCAATCATTGCACTGTATCTATAAAGTAGCAGAATGGCCAACCTTTGCCGTTTTTCAGAATTATATATACACCTCCTCTCTTATTTCAACTTAGGAGAAGGTGTTGTGTAGTTTACAGTAAAGAACTGGGAATGCGTATACTGAGATTTCAGTTCGGTGCACAAAAAGTTACAAGGACTCAAGATTTCTGGCAGGATCAACAGGTATTTTCTGTACTTAAACTGAAAGAAAAAAATGAAAGCAGCCACATCTAAGCCTGCACTCACACGTGTAGCATGTGCATTCACGAAACATGCAAAAAACATGTGTCATGCGTGCCATTCATATATTATATCCCTAAAGGGGCCAGCAAGACGTGCATATCTGCTCGCAAAAAAAAAAAATTCCCCAAAAAAACAGCAAAATGCACAGGTACCGAACGCACCAAGTCCAAAAATTTACTTTGGATTCTTTGCTGTGCTGCTTGTATGGCAGCTCAATCAAATGTATGGGCTTGCGCTAAAAGTGAAGTATAACACACAAACAAAAGCACATATGCACGACATGCTACAGTAGTGTGAATGGGGACTGGTAAGCTAAAAAAAAAAAGATTGCATTATTCTTGGGTTTGGATATATCTCTAGACATGTTAGCCAATTTGCCCAAGTTACAAAACAATTAGAAGATAAGCAGTGACAGAAATCCTGAATTTCCAGATCGTCATTGCTAAGGCACGCCATACACTGTTCGAATCTCGGTCAGTTCAGCAGGAACCAGCCAAGATTCAAACTGTATGGGCAGGCTGAATATACCAAGTTGATCAATCAACTTGGGTACAACCAGTATGTTGGGTTTTACCTGCGATCACCGCTAGCGGCTGCTTTAGCCGCTAGCAATAATCATGGTCTTCTCCTGGCGGGGATGGTTTCCCCCGCCCTCCTGCCTGGAGAAGACAACAGCCCAGCAGGAGGAATTCCGGCATCACTGTCTGTGTTGATGGGGGTATTGAGCAAATTTATTTCCTGCAACCTGTGAAGTTTTTTTTCAATGAAGTCTGTATCAAATGCAACCTAAAATCTGACTTGCAGAGTAGGGAAAATATTGTCAGTGTTTAGTAATGACACATTACGTCCACGACACCTGTGGTAGCCAAAGATATCTTTTAAAAAGCAGAGCTCAATCTGCTCTAATCAGTCTGAATTCTCTACCTGAGTCTCTGTCCAAGGTTACTGGAATGTCAGATTTAGAAATAGAAAACATAAAAAAATGTAAGTGGACACTCACCAGTTACTGTAATCATAGTCAAAAGCAATGGTGACCTCCGTGTCTTTTGCAATAGCAGCAATAGAATAAATGCACAGATGAATCATCCCATCTGCGATCATGTGACGGACCTAAATAAAGCAGTCATAGGTTAGATGTTGTACCCTACCAGGTTCTAAAGCTAAAACTACCATATCTGATAAAAAAAAAAAATGCCACTATTAGCTAGATAAAATTAAAATAAATTGCATCTTCAGGAAAAGAATACATCAAAATGAAAAATGATTGTGTCTAAAGACAGCTAGGATTCTTGAAGAATTTCATCCTCTTGATGCTTATGCCTGCTGTTGAAAAAAATAAAAATAAAAATAAAATCTAAAGACCTGCAATTGCGAATGTCCATCTCATGCTTTTTAACGCCTGTTTTTTGGAGGCTTTGGTACTTTTAGTGACTATGAAAAGACATGCAATGAAGTCAGATCTCCCGGTCTGCACGCTTTGTCCTGGACACGGATCAGCTCAACGATGACATTTAGCATTTTCAATGGCAGTCAGCCCCTTTCTTTCCCAACAGGTTTTGTCTAAGGCCACTTGCACATGCTACTCCTGTTTAAGCATCTACTTTTTCAGACATAATTTCAGGTGGCTTTTTTGTAAGTATGTGTGAGTATTTTCACGTACACGCTTTTTCATGTAAATTTATTTTTAGCGGTCTCATTCTGTACAATATGCAAATGGACATTTGCTCGCATTTGTGTGCAGATTTTTAAAATTTTTTTTTATTGAACAATGTATGGCGCTTGTGTACACGCCTGTGTGCATAGGCACATTACCAATTAATGGGGTTTATTTTAGTTTAGAATTTTTTTTTTTTAAATTACAAACTGTACTGATCTTTTTCAAGAGGCCTGAAGCTGTGAAATTTTGATCAGTAAAAACAGTCAGTCATTCTCATCCAGGGTTCTATGGAACCGCAGGGTTCCTCCAAATGCTGCAAGGGGTTCCTTGAGCTGTGGCTGACTGACCTTCAGTTTGATGGTACCTGCTTAATTCCAGGACCGATGCAAAGCCTTCAGCTAGACACCAGCTGTCTTTTTAGCGATCTGTAAAGGTAGTATTCTGACCACCACTGTAAAAGCCTGGTATACATGAAAAGTTTTTTAAAAAGTGAGAGCTCCAGTTGGAGCCACTGTACTAACGATCCGACGTTAGTACCGTGATCTCCGCTGCTGAGCTGTTGTGTTCTGATGGGGGATGCTTGGTGAGAGGGTGACAACAGTTGGTGCGATTATTCGCAAATGGAAGAAAAATGCAAATGGTCTGGGGCTCCATGCAAGATCTCACCTCATGGAGTTTCAATGATCATGAGAAAGGTGAGGAATCAGCCCAGAACTACACGGGACAATCTTGTCAATGATCTCAAGGCAGCTGGGACCATAGTCACCAAGAAAACAATTGGTAACACACTACGCCGTGAAGGACTGAAATCCTGCAGCTCCTGCAAGGTCCCCCCACTCAGGAAAGCACATGTACAGGCCAATCTGAAGTTTGCTAACGAACATCTGAATGATTCAGAGAAGAACTGGGTGAAAGTGTTGTGGTCAGATGAGACCAAAATCGATCTCTTTGGCATAAACTCAATTCACCATATTTGGAGGAAGAGGAATGCTGCCTATGACTCCAAGAACACCATCCCCACCATCAAACATGGAGGTGGAAACATTATGCTTCGGGGGTGTTTTTCTGCTAAGGGGACAGGACAACATCACTGCATCAAATGGACGATGGATGGGGCCATGTACTGTCACAATCGTGGGCGAGAACCGCCTTCCCTCAGCCAGGGCATTGAAAATGGATCGTGGATGGGTATTCCAGCATGACAATGACCAAAAACACACGGCCAAGGCAACAAAGGAGTGGCTCAAGCACATTAAGGTTCTGGAGTGGCCTAGCCAATCTCCAGACCTTAAACTCATAGAAAACATGTGGAGGGAGTTGACGGTTCGAGTTACCAAACGTCAGCCTCGAAACCTTAAATGACTTGGAGAGGATTTGCAAAGCGTAGTGGGAAAAAAAATCCCTCCGGAGATGTGTGCAAACCTGGTGGCCAACTACAAGAAACGTCTGACCTCTGATTGCCAACAAGGGTTTTGCCACCAAGTCATGTTTTGCGAGGGGGTCAAATACTTTTTCCAAATACAAATCAATTTACTTAACTTTTTTTTAAATGCCTTTTTATGGATTTTTGGGTTGTTATTCTCGCTCACTATTAAATAAACCTACCATTAAAATTATAGACTGATCATTTCCTTATCGGTGGGCAAGCGTACAAAATCAGCAGAGGATCAAATACATTTTTCCCCTCACTGTATGCGTCAAAGTAACTGCCCCACTGCTGAGATTACAGCATAAAGTTGGTGAAACACTGAGCAAAATTTCTCCAGTTCCTGATGGCACCCGACATCCTTTGATTGAAAAATTTAAGGCGCTTGGTGAAAAAATGTCAGCCAAACAGTGGCTGGCTGCCTTTAAGCAGATGCAGCCACTGTTCAAGTATTCTGACAGCTGTCAGAATACAACAGCCAGGACTGTAGATTCATCCATCTGTGCTGTATAGGGTGGATGGAGGAACATGTTAATTTTTTTAATTTATTTTTTTTTTTCCCCAGCAGGTTGAACAAAATAAATCTCAAGTGTACAGACAGCATGAAACAGTGTATACATTTTATCAACATGTACCAAGAATGAGATAATCAGTAAAGATAGGCCACCGTCTAGGACGCTGATCAGAACCTGCAAATGTAATGAATGAAATAAGCTGACCCATATATCTATAAACATTCAGGCCTCATGCACACAGGTTTATTGTAAAACACTTTCTCCTAACAGGTGAAAATCAGCATTTAAAAACTCACCTAAGCTGCATTTTTTTTCAAAGCAGTTTGGCAGAGTTTAGTGCTTGGGCATTTATTTCATTAGCCAGAATTTTTATTCATTCTAGCTATTGAAATTAATAAATCCTGAAGTGCTAAACGCACCTAGCATTTAGACAAGTTTAGCAGCGTCAAGTGTTTTTTCTGTCAAAACTCTGCTGCTCCTGGACGAACTGGCTGTGGGGTTTTTTCTGCCTCTAAACTCCCTTGCCACTAATGTGTGCATGGACACATAGGATAACATTGAGAGGAGTTGAGGCAAGAAAAAAAAAAAAAAACTACCAGACGCCCCTAGGAGCAGCTGTTAAAACATCCAGTGTACATGAGGCCTTTGAAATTATACAAAACAAAAAAAATTACAAAATATAACATTAAAGTATAACTAAAGGCAAAACTCTTTTTTTTTTTTTTTTTTTTTTTAGTTTTAGAGTGGAGAGGGATTAGACCCCCTGTCAGTGCCCTGTTAAAGTGGTTGTAAACATTTGATTTAAAGAAAAAAAACACAACACACAACAAACATGCCTATACTTACCTGCTCTGTGCATTGGTTCTTACACAGAGCAATCCTGATCCTTTTCTTCTGGGGTCCCCTGCCGGCGCTCCAGGCCCCTCTTCGCCAGGTGCCCCCCTCCTACGGAAAGCCACTTTCCATGGGGGAACTCGTGCGGGCTTTCTCCCAAGTCCCGCTGCTGCATCCACTGACAGATAGCAGGACTAAGCCCCGCCCCCCCACGTCACAGCTTTTGACGACAGCGGAAGCCAATGGCTCCTGCTGCTATCAATCTGTCCAATGAAGAGAGCGACAATGGCTGGAGCCGCTGCGCTCAAGCAGATCGCTGGATTGGATCAGGCTAAAGGAAGAAAAAGGGGCATCGGGGGGGTGTTTTAAGCTGCAGCACAGAAGGTTTTTCACCTTAATGCATTAAGGTGAAAAAAACCTTAAGGCTTTACAACCACTTTAATGCGATTCGCCCTCTTTACCATTAGCACTGAAAGTAAAAGTAAATGCCAAATTTTGGGTTGTCCCCAGAAAAGCATTCGAGGGAAAAATCTTCCAATGGGGACACTAGTTCTGGTGACTTGGGGGTCCCCAAGGAATTTTCAGGGATTTCCTCACTTCCTGCTTGGCTATGGGGCAGGAACTGAATGGGAAATCTCTGAAATTGGACACAGATGGTAAAAATAAAAATTTGACGGGTTATAATCCTCTCTTTACTTCATCCAAAATGGGAAGGAAAAAAAAAAAAAGTTTTGCCTATAGTTCCTACTTTAATAAAGTACATCTGATCACATCTGTACTTAAAATTAAAAAAAATAATAAAAATAGATTGTCTTGGAATTTACCACGCTGGTTGCAAAGCCTACACTGCTCACAGAAGACTTACAAGCAATTTGATCCTGCCTACCTCAGCATTGGGTGTACAGGACCGTCTGATAAACCTGGCATCATTCCCAAACGTACGAGCATCCACGCACATTTCCAAGCCATTGATTTTGGAGTAGAACAGAACAAAGGGGTATGGTCTAGAGAAACACAAATTTACACCTTGACATTATAGGGAGCATGTGCTGAGAAAAATAGAGAGCCTGCAATTGCTCATCTCCTGCAACTTTTTCAGAAAGACGTCAGCAATGGCAGTCAACATTTCTGTCAGTACAGTTTTGCGTAAAAAAATAAAAAAAAAATATATATAAAATAAAAACTGTTAGAGAGTCTAAATCACTGAACTAAATTTTTGTCTATGTGTGTTCTGGTACAATACTGAATATTTCACCCAAGGACAATACAAGATATCATTAAAAGCCACTAATTGCTAACAAAACATTTACACACAAAGCACTACAACATAATACACACTATTTAGACACACAAAGTGAATATAGGCGTCAACTTGCAGACTTAAAAAAATTATTTTAATAAGGCATCTATTTATTCAAAAATGTCAAAACTGTGCCCGTTTCAAATAAGGTTGGGGATATTACAATCGGTCAGGAAGTGCAGGAGGAATGACAGCCAGCAGAGATTGCAGGAGAAGAGAGCAGAGAATATGATGGCTGGTTAAGTTTTCAGGAGAGGAGTAGGAAAGGTATGATGGATGCAACAGAAAATAAGTGAGGAGGGCAATGGGTGAAGGCTCTGAGAGGAGACCTAACATTTCAAAACGTTCAGGGAGCTGGAGTCTGACCTATTCTACTCGGCTGTACTACCCTTAGCAGCCCAAACCGGGAGAGGTGCAGACAAGGCAAAAGTTGCAGAGCTGGGAGCAGCACAGAATACAGGAGTTGTAGAGGTGCAGGAGGCAGCAGAGGGGATGCTAGACTGGATCCAGCTTTGACTAAGGCTTATCATACACATTACAATCAATCTTAGAGCTACAAAATATTATTATGAGGATCTATTTAAACTATATCCATTCATGCAGGCCTTTGCACTATATGCTTGTTGGTAGATCTAAAGAAGATTGTGCAATCAGATTGTAATGTGTGTGTGGTGACTTTCAGATTTGTGGAGCAGAGCGGTACACAGTACGGAAGTGTTAGGCTGGCCATGCACAGTGCAAATTTCTGTCCTGCAACCACGGGTAGACAGAGGAATCCCTCCTGTTGAGCAATCGTCTGTTCCCACTAGGGGGGGCAATGCCCACCAGGAGAAGACAATGACTATAGTAGCCCCTAGCGATAATCGCAAGAGGATCCAGCAGGCTGGTTATACCCAAGTTGATCAACTTGGTACATTCAGCCTGCTCATTACCTGTTCAAGACTCAGACGGTTCCTGCTGAACCGGCTGAGATTCAAATCGTGTATTGCCGGGCCTTAGAGTTGAAGGTGCAAGAGATTTGAGTGGTCAGCTTGTCTGATCACCTTGCAGTTGCTCAGTTCAACCAGCTCAGCCTCAGCCTGTAGTTGCTGGATCTGGTAGAGATATACAGATGCTACAGAACAGCAATTCGCTGGCTATGGAGCAAGTCCCCAAGGTATATGCAATTCAACTTGCCAACACACACCTAAAATGGAAATATTTGTGGGTAGACAGGTACATTAAAACTCCACCTGCGCTGCAATGGCCAACTGCTCCTTTAGGTCTACAAGGACTCTGAAAAGCACCTTTACTTACCTGATCCTTCCCCTCCTGCATGCTCATTCACAATGTTAGACTGCTCACCGCAGCCTCTCCTTCCCCATGTTCTAGTTCTCTGAGGTCCTCTGAAGTCAATACGATCGATGCAGGGACCACAGTCTGGACTGGAGGTGAGGACGATCAGGAACAGTCCATTTCTGGAGCATGGGGGAGCTCTGTCTGCTAGGGGAGTGAAAGTTCAGGAAAGTATTAATGCTGTCCTGTCCCCCTAAATGAGCAGTTACCCCTTGCAGTCCAGAAGCTGCCCCACCACTGCAAGGTAGGTCTTTTAGCTTTCCTGGAGCTAAGATGCATGAAACTCAAGCAGTTTCAGCTTACAAATTGGAAATGCTTAATATAAAAAATAAATAAATAAATAAAAAAGTGTACTATTTAGCATAAAGCGGGAAATAGCAGAAACATACTTTTTGAAAAAGTGCCCATTGACTTCAAACTGCTGCCGTAACATGACTTTGCCTCGGTATTCAATGACCAGAGAATTTGCCGGCAAGTCTCTTGCAGCTCGCAGAATCTTGCGATGCTTTTGAACACGTGCCACTCTGCCCAGCTGGAACTGTGACAAGGAAAGTTCGGTTAGCGAAGGCCAAACAAAATCTGGAACCTACTGCATCCAACTGAAACAAAACTGAAAAATCCACTATAGTGCTCGTAGCACATTTGAAATACAAGTTAAAACGTTTCATCAAGCTGCAGCATTATACCTGCATCTGAGAGCCCAAAACGGTGTTGTTGCAGGACAGTTCAGACTTCTTTATGGTTTCAGGCAGTGTCGCTTTGCCCGCCAGCTCTTTCATGGAGCGAACATGCCTCTCCAGCAAGTTTTGCATATCAGCGCTGTACTGGTTAGTAAAAGCTTCCTCATACTGGTCAGTCCAAAGCCTGATGCGATTCTCCCAGCCTTCTGCCGTGTTCTCGTCCAAGGTTAGAGCTTCACATGGAGAGTTCTGTAGAACACAAGGAAGAATGCCTATAAGATCAACAGAGGGCTGGACATATCCCAGAAGCCAGTGCAAGCCAAACAGGCACCTGACTTTGTTCAATACTTGACTTCAGGGAAATCATGTGTCTGGTAAACCTAGCTTGAGTTCATGCAAGTATTTATGTAACAGGTACCAGTAAATGAACTCCAGATGCCCCTCATGCCACTGGCTGGAAAGAAGTTACTTTGGTTTTGAATTTATTTATTTTTTTTTTCTCTATAATTTACAGATTTTAACAAACTTAAATTTTGCAATTGTTTAAAATAAAATGTTTAAAGAGATTGGAGAGAAAGAAAAACAAAAACAAAAAAACAAACAAGTGCCAGTAGCTTATTTATGGGGCACTTTGACTTCAGCGACCCCCGGCTTTAATAGTTAAATCATCATGAAATAAATACTAACTCTTGTAGTAGCCTTCCCTGTTGGGGAAACTGGTCAGCCCAGTATGCCATACGTAAACTTTGTGATGACACTAAGGGGTGCATTGTGTCTTTATGAGGGGTGCTGTGGTACATGTGGTGAGACTTGGCAGCACTACTGGCTTCGGCCAACAGGTGGTTCTGCAGATTCCCATGTCAGTGTTAGCACTATTTTTTTTTTTTTAAGAAACTAATTGTAGGAGAGCTGACCTAGGGCTTTACTGATGTTAAGGGGGCTTTGCATTGAGAATTCTGGTTTACTGGATAAGGAAAAGTGAGGAAAAAAAAATGCTCACAGGCAGTCATAGTTACAGTCATGCTGTCTTCCCACACTGCAGATTGTCCTGCAGCTGGTTTCATTCCTAATGTCATGTGTAAGTCTGTGGGCACTCACAGTTCTCGGACTTGGGTATTTCCCATTATAAAACTGACTTCAGGAGTCAGATCTGTAGTTGGCGTGTGTTAAATGTGACTTTGTGCACTTGTCCTCGGGGGGAGACTGTATGTAGCATGTACATACAAGCCGCCAGCTTCTGACCCCATCATGTTTTTACTACAGTGTCATGTGTGGGCGTGTACTGAAAGCATGGTGGTACGTTTGGTGTCGGGCCTAGGCTGGCAGAAAACAGCCAACTAAAATAGCTGGCAGTCAGTTGCCTCCATTGGAACACAAGCTTATTTCATCTTGTTGGTAATTACTTAATCGCAAGGTTACAATAAACTCATCGTTATTTTAGAATGGAGTGCCTTTGCATGCTTTTAAAAGGATGCTGTGACTCAGGGGTATCGAACTTTAATTGTGGGGCGCATCAGCAGTGGGGGTGCACAGGGTTCGGGGGGTGCGCCGTGTACAGGGGGTGTACAGGGTTCGGGGGGTGCGCCGTGTACAGGGTTCAGGGGGTGCGCCGTGTACAGGGTTCAGGGGGTGCGCCGTGTACAGGGTTCAGGGGGTGCGCCGTGTACAGGGTTCAGGGGGTGCGCCGTGTACAGGGTTCAGGGGGTGCGCCGTGTACAGGGTTCAGGGGGTGCGCCGTGTACAGGGTTCAGGGGGTGCGCCGTGTACAGGGTTCAGGGGGTGCGCCGTGTACAGGGTTCAGGGGGTGCGCCGTGTACAGGGTTCAGGGGGTGCGCCGTGTACAGGGTTCAGGGGGTGCGCCGTGTACAGGGTTCAGGGGGTGCGCCGTGTACAGGGTTCAGGGGGTGCGCCGTGTACAGGGTTCAGGGGGTGCGCCGTGTACAGGGTTCAGGGGGTGCGCCGTGTACAGGGTTCAGGGGGTGCGCCGTGTACAGGGTTCAGGGGGTGCGCCGTGTACAGGGTTCAGGGGGTGCGCCGTGTACAGGGTTCAGGGGGTGCGCCGTGTACAGGGTTCAGGGGGTGCGCCGTGTACAGGGTTCAGGGGGTGCGCCGTGTACAGGGTTCAGGGGGTGCGCCGTGTACAGGGTTCAGGGGGTGCGCCGTGTACAGGGTTCAGGGGGTGCGCCGTGTACAGGGTTCAGGGGGTGCGCCGTGTACAGGGTTCAGGGGGTGCGCCGTGTACAGGGTTCAGGGGGTGCGCCGTGTACAGGGTTCAGGGGGTGCGCCGTGTACAGGGTTCAGGGGGTGCGCCGTGTACAGGGTTCAGGGGGTGCGCCGTGTACAGGGTTCAGGGGGTGCGCCGTGTACAGGGTTCAGGGGGTGCGCCGTGTACAGGGTTCAGGGGGTGCGCCGTGTACAGGGTTCAGGGGGTGCGCCGTGTACAGGGTTCAGGGGGTGCGCCGTGTACAGGGTTCAGGGGGTGCGCCGTGTACAGGGTTCAGGGGGTGCGCCGTGTACAGGGTTCAGGGGGTGCGCCGTGTACAGGGTTCAGGGGGTGCGCCGTGTACAGGGTTCAGGGGGTGCGCCGTGTACAGGGTTCAGGGGGTGCGCCGTGGGAGCGGAGGGTGAAAGCCAGAGTTTGCTGAATAGATTTCTGCAACTATCCAGTTGTAAAACTGGGTGAGAGGGCCACATGACTAGGCATGGTGGAGCTGGATTCGGCCCGAGGGCCTTGTGTTTGACACAGGTGAAATGACTGATAAAAGTTACCAAATGCTGCATTAGACATGCTAGTTTTGTCAAGCAAATATTCCTGCATCCATATATAAAAGCAAACATTCTATATGGCACCTCTCAAAACAACCAAAACATTTCTAGTTAGGTCAAAAATTTTCTGGGAACTGCAACATGCCCAAAGCACTCTCCTGAAATTGGCAAGGATCACAGCAGGGAAAGAAAGGGGCACCTGTAATTGTCTATCTCTAGAGCCGAGCACGTTCAGATTGAAATTCAGCTGGTCCAGCATGGTCTAGCCCAATTTCAATCTGTGTGTGGCCCTCCCTTATCAATGGAAGTTGATTGTTAGACGGACAATCAGAAAACCTTCCGGCAATCAGCGAGAGCCTGCTGTCATAATGCAATGATCCAGCGGACATTGCAATGCCATGTTTGTGTAGATTAAATTTTTATTTGTTCAGCCAGCAGACTGAACAAAAAATATACCATCCATGCCCAGCCTAGCTCTGTACCCCTTTTCTTCCATGCTGCACTGCCTGACCGAAAGATTACTATATATTTGTAGTAGCTGTGATCTCCAGCATCCCTGCTCTGCAGCTTGAGGGCAGAGAGAAGCAAACCAAAGAAAGGAAACATTTGTCCTTGCTTTGGCAGGACATATACTAGAAAGGAAACATTCAGAGTGCTCTTTATATGTTAATGAAGCCTGAAGCAGTGCAGAGCCAGAGTAGGAAGGAAAACCCAATCAGTGTAATTATGCTGCAGGAGCTTAGTCCCTTTGATCGTAAAGATTACACTGCAAAAATATGCTTAGCAAGGATCCTGTGCTCTAAGAATATAAAAATATAAGTAGAAATATTGTTCAACTGAATATCTGTTTTTAGTGTTCCCTCCAACATACTGCCAGCAGCTGGATCACATCAGTGACTGAAGGCAGGCTCGACTTATCTGTATTGACCACAGCCACTAGGTCCCCGGTATTGACCACAGCCACTAGGTCCCCGGTATTGACCACAGCCACTAGGTCCCCGGTATTGACCACAGCCACTAGGTCCCCGGTATTGACCACAGCCACTAGGTCCCCGGTATTGACCACAGCCACTAGGTCCCCGGTATTGACCACAGCCACTAGGTCCCCGGTATTGACCACAGCCACTAGGTCCCCGGTATTGACCACAGCCACTAGGTCCCCGGTATTGACCACAGCCACTAGGTCCCCGGTATTGACCACAGCCACTAGGTCCCCGGTATTGACCACAGCCACTAGGTCCCCGGTATTGAC
Source organism: Lithobates septentrionalis (assembly GCA_037952835.1). Classification (NCBI taxonomy): domain Eukaryota; kingdom Metazoa; phylum Chordata; class Amphibia; order Anura; family Ranidae; genus Lithobates; species Lithobates septentrionalis. Next base: position 422,652 of record JBBDGP010003747.1, read on the forward strand.
CACAGCCACTAGGTCCCCGGTATTGACCACAGCCACTAGGTCCCCGGTATTGACCACAGCCACTAGGTCCCCGGTATTGACCACAGCCACTAGGTCCCCGGTATTGACCACAGCCACTAGGTCCCCGGTATTGACCACAGCCACTAGGTCCCCGGTATTGACCACAGCCACTAGGTCCCCGGTATTGACCACAGCCACTAGGTCCCCGGTATTGACCACAGCCACTAGGTCCCCGGTATTGACCACAGCCACTAGGTCCCCGGTATTGACCACAGCCACTAGGTCCCCGGTATTGACCACAGCCACGAGGTCCCCGGTATTGACCACAGCCACGAGGTCCCCGGTATTGACCACAGCCACGAGGTCCCCGGTATTGACCACAGCCACTAGGTCCCCTGTATTGACCACAGCCACTAGGTCCCCTGTATTGACCACAGCCACTAGGTCCCCTGTATTGACCACAGCCACTAGGTCCCTTGTATTGACCACAGCCACTAGGTCCCTTGTATTGACCACAGCCACTAGGTCTTCTATTTATTTCAGACACATTATAGAAGAATTCCAGCCAGTGGCAAAGCATTCTTTACCTTAATGTATGGAATTGCATTAAGGGAAGGAGAGGAAAAAAAAAAAAAAAAAAAAAGGTTGTTTTAGCTTTAAGACCACCTTAAGAAAAAAAAAAGCTCCAGTAGCTTTATTGCCACCGCCCTTCCCCACCTCTCTAAAAACACTTATCTCAGGCCTATTTCGATCCAGCACTGTGTCCATCTGCAAGGGGCACAGTGCCGTGGGTGAGCGGGGCCGAGCTGTGCTGTGTATGGACACAGCCTGGCTGGGGTGCTTGCCTGCACACGTGCCCCCACGGCAGCCGGCTTGCTATGGGGGCATTCGTAGAAGAGCGGAGTGCACCAGCAGGTGACACCAGAAAAGGAGGTAAGGTGCCCCTTTGTGTAATACTATTACATAGATCAGGCAAGTATAACTTATTGTAGGGGGGAAAAAATTATCCTTTATAAAACACATTAAAGCAGTTGTAAATTTCTTCTTGAAAATTACTAATAATTTGTTTTCCCTTTACATTATGTACAAGATAAAACAGAGGGAGAAAAATTCTAAATACTCCTTTAACATGTTCTTTCAGTCTGATGAATGTGATTCTCTTTTGGAAAGTGAAATCTGCATCGCAGCTCAGGGTCTTCAGTAGACATCCTGACTCACTGCTGGATTAATAAGCCAAGTATTGATACCAGGACTCCATACATAAGCCTGCCAATCATGCCCATCAGTAATGCAAACTAGTGACTAAAGGACCTTGCTGGCTCACTGAGTAGGCATAGTGTGCTATATTATCCATAGGGGAGTGTGCACATCAGACTGACACCACATCTCCTGGATTCAGTTGGTGGCGCTGTCACCCTTTCAGAGGAAGTGCTGAGTACAGACTAAAATTGGCAGGATCAACAGGTGATCATAAATGTATTATCTGCAAAACACAATTAACCTGGAGTATTATATTGCAGTTAAAAACCATACATTTCTGGTGAAAAATTAATTCCAACATTTGCAATAAATGGTTTTTGAACTTCACATTTTGATGGGAAAACCATAAGTTAAAAAAACGCTGTTAATAAAGCACGCAAATCCCTGTGAATTGAGCTGGTAATTGTAAAAGAAATGCTGAGAAACTCACCTTCATTCGTAAAGACTTGCGGGAACCTTCTCGAAATGCCTACATGGTTAAAAAAAAAAAGGAGGAAAAAAAAGTCAGTACACTGAGAATTCTGTGATGTATAACCATTATGTAAATCTATGAAAATGAGGACACCTTATATAATCAGTGTCATTCTACAAACATTGCTTTGAAGAGTCTCAGAGTGCACTAAGCGCACAGTGAGTGATAATCAGGTCTACAAGAGTGCAATAAGAGGACATCAACTATGAGTGACCTTAGAAATATATCCATATCTATATCACAAGAGCACTGTTCACTGAAACACGACTTGGTATTTACTACAGCCTCCTGACCTCTACCTCCTTAGAAGGTATGAGGGCCTACTAGCAAAAAACTGATCCTCTGTACCTTTATTTTCTTAGCCTTCGGAGCATTACGGGCCTTTTCTGTGCTTTTCTTCCTCTTTTTGGGTTTACTCCTGCGAACCCTGTTGACAGTGAGTGTGATGCTAGTGGGCGTGTGCTGGGTGGCTGTGTAAAGCACGGTAGATGGAGACAGTTCCTCATCCCAGCTCTCTGTTGCACTGCTCTCCCCTCCTGTAAAAAGAATAAGAAACTCTTTTGAAATAGGCAGGACACTTCAAAAAGTACAGCATTGGCCACTTTATGACATCTCAGCGTTCATTCACGTCATGTTCAGTTTTCCACGGCTTGACACGTGGTTGCTTTTTTTTTGCAAATCATTGGGAATGGAGGATAATCATTGCTGCACTAGAAAAACAGTCAAATGCCCAATGGGAGTGTTAGGCCCCTTGCGCACTGGGGCGGGGTGGCGTCGGCAAAACGGTGCTATTTTTAGCGCCACTTTACCATCGTTTTAGTGGCTGTATTCGGCCGCTAGCGGGGGCGGTTTTACCCCCCTGCTAGCGGCCAAGGGATAAAACCACTGCAAAGCGCTGCTGCAACAGCGCTATGCCACCGGTATAGCCGCGCTGCCCCATTGATTTCAATGGGCATGAGCGGTGTTATACACCGCTCCAAAGATGCTGCTAGCAGGTCTTTTTTTTTAGCGTCCTGCCAGCGCACCGCTCCAGTGTGAAAGCCCTCGGGGCTTTCACATTGGAGACACAGCAGCGGCTCTTTCAGGGCGCTTTGCAGGCGCTATTTATAGCGCTGTAGTGCCTGCAAAGCGCCCCAGTGTGAAAGGGGTCTTAGGATCTCCAGATCAGGCTCTCGCACAGCTATACACAGATAAGACGTTAAGTGGACAAATGTTTGTGGACACCAGATAATCACAGCTACCTATACTACTAAAAGTAAAAATATGTAGTCACCCCTCAAAGTTCAGGTGTTTCCAAGATACTGGATGCTGGTACAGCATACAAAGACTATTCAGACAATTGTGTGTTTCCTACTAAGTGACAGCAATATGAACAAGGTCCTTTTCTGTTCCAGCTCAACTCTGTCCCTGTGCATAAAACCAGTTCCTTAGAAAAGCGAAGTTCACCTTTTGGGAAAAAAATAAATGCACATTGCAGGGATTTTTTTTTCCCCCCTCACAGGAGAGCACAGAGCATTGCACCTGCAATACAGTGGATCACAGTTGCAATGTCAGGCTCCTGCAGACACTGCCTGCAGGTCTGTTCCACATATATCTTTGTACAAGCTCCGTTACAGAGCTCTAGGCAGCATGAAGGGACTAGGAGGGTGCTGATCAGCAAGTTCACGGTCCACTGAGCACTACACAAGCTGTCTGCTGGGGTGGAAGATGAGACTTAGTTCTCTCATTCACAGATTCCTGTGAATGAATGATGGGGGGCTGTGCGGGTGGAACCCTGCACGGCTAAGTAACGATAATGTAACGACGGGTGTGGAGAGAGAATCGTATCCTATGCATTGAAGTAAAAAACCTTCTGAGGCAAGTCCCACCCCGCACACCCCCCCCCCCTTATACTTACCTGAGCCCCATCTCGATCCAGCGATGTGCATGGGAGCAGCAGGTCTCGCTTCTCATTGGCTCACACAGCAGCAGAGGCATTGGTTCCTGCTGCTGTCAATCACAGCTAGTGAGCCAATGAGGAGAGAACAAGGGGTGGGGCCGAGACGCGTTCTGTGTGTGAATAAAAAATGTCCATTCACAGAAGGACAGCTCGGGACCAAGCCTGCTCAAGCACCCCCATAGCAAGAGGCTTGCTAAGAGGGCCACTGGGGGGAGAGGGGGAGCTGCTCTGTGCAAAATCATTGCACAGGGCAAGTATAACTTTTTTTTTTTTTTTAACTTTAAAGTTCTGCTGGGAAGTATATTAGAGACCTGCACACAGCCCTGAACTCACCCTTCCCGATCATCTCTAAGATGAATCAAAATACTGACTGTGAATCAGGTCTTCCTCGTCCAAAATCAGTTCTTTCTCAAATGCTCCTGGCTGAAAAAGCAAAAACTCCAAAAATCAGATGGGAAAAGCTTCCCAGAGACAGACACAAAAAGGGGCCAAACCTATGCTTATAGATTTGGAATGGGATTGTCCAACAATATCATATAGATGGTTAGGTGTCTACAAATATTTGGCTATGCAGTGTCCCCACACAGAATAGCATACCACATATCCTTTCCACAGTTGTAGTCACAAGCATAATGTAGGAAAGAATGCTACCTGCAGGTTTGTAAAAGGAGACCGGAGTACATTCACAATAACATGTGAAATCGCACTATTTTGCAGACAGCAATTTGCTCGATGTGGGCCGAAAACTCAGGACCCCAAAGTACACAGCCCTCCTTTTCCAAAGCCATTATCACTTTAAAGCGGAGTTCCGACATCATTTTTTTTTTTTTAAAGTCAGCAACTACAAATACTGCAGCAAGGCAGTATTGTCCTCACTCGAAGCCGACCTGTCCCTCGGCTTTCGGGTGCAGGTGCTGCCATCTTCGGTAAGGGAATAAGGAAGGGAAGCCTTGCGGCTTCACAGCCTGGTTCCCTACTGCGCATGCGAGAGTCGCGCTGCGCGTCCTCACTGGTCCCTGCTGTCTTCTGGGACCTGTGTGTCTCCCAGAAGACAGCGGGGGGGGGGGGGGGACGGAGGAGGGGCTGGACATGGCGTAGATCGCCGCGGAGCCTGCGGCGATTTATGCCCAGAAGTGGGAGCCAATACCTGGATTAGACAGGTATCTGCTCCCCCCTGAAAGATGCCAAATGTGACACCAGAGGGGGAGAGGAATACGAAAATCGGAAATTCCATTTTTGGGTGGAACTCCGCTTTAACCAGTGAAAACAAGATCTTCTAAATATAAACCTAACAAAAGTACAAAAATAGGCAAATGATGACTACTTACCCGAGACATTGTCCTGCTTCCTACGATTAAGTTGAATCACCTTTCCTCGGTTCACACCCCTTTATTCAAAAAGGCAAAAAAAAAAAAAGATAAAATTAAGCACATTGCCACATACATCACAAATAGGAATGGTCAGCAAAAAGAACTTTTGCAAGAGCAACAGGCTGCCCATGTGCCAAACTGCTTCAAGACCAGTAAGTGGGATGCCTGACTCACCTGCATTTCTCACACTTCACAAGGAAGCCATCCGCCGAGGGATTGCATTGGCACCAGCTGTCGATTCCCTCACCCTCAGAAGAGCTGTCGCTATCCCCAGAGTTCTCTTCTGGTGAGTGAATGCCGTTTACCTCTGCAACATGGGGAATGATGGCCTGTACTGGTGGGGAAGCAGGGGGTGTAGGTGGTGGAGGGGCTCCGTAATTGTGATCCTGTGGGGGAATGACAGGCTTTTAGTCCTCAGCTGTACCACACAAAAACCACAGGTAAACATAGTCCTTTACAACAGTTCTATGTATTCAGATGAATCTGTCAGTATATAGTCTATGAGGGCTGCTCTCCTTTGCTGAATGTTGGAGCATAGAGATAAGGAAATCTGACAGGAACAAATGGCAAGAGGCGGGACTTTAAGGGTGCCAAGACAAATTATACAACTTTAAAAAAAAAATTTTTTTATTAAATATCAACTTTATGCAGTACTTTTAAGGCTCCTGAGGAAGCTGCTTAGAGTGAAACATGTACAGCAGAAGTGGCTGCACTGTTGTATGAACTATATGTCTTTTGAACATTTGTCATTTTAAAGAAATTGATATTTAATAAAATTTATATTTTTTTTAAAAAGTTGTATATTTGCCTTGGCACCCTTAAAGTCCCGACTCTTGCCATTTGTTACTATTTATTGAATGGGATGTGGTGCCTATTTCTGTTTTTTCATCGCACTTATCTTCATTGAAATCTGACACTCGTTTATTATAGCATGCCTAAATCAAGTGCCAAGCAAAAAAAAGGAAGGAAGCTGAGGCTATATTCAGTGACCACATTTTTTTAATTTTTTTGTATTACTCCTGGACCTCAAAAGGATGGGCAGAAACCAAGGCTCGGCTCACACCGCCGCGACTTGGGATTCGACTTGAGACCCCCCCTCCCAAGTCGCATGACATGTGAAATCCCATGTTAGTCAATGAGAGTGGTCTTCGGTTCAGTTCACACTGCCGCGACCTGAAAGTTGCGTGACTTTCGATGAGTGCCGGTTCACATCAGCGGAACTTTAGTTAGAGCGACTTGAGTCGCACCAATTAGAACGGTTTCATTGCTGTTGCTTGACTTTGCCAGGCACCTTCCTGGTGATTTGCTGGGAACTTGAGTACTAATTAATACGACTTTGAAGTAGGGCTGGGAGATTTTCTTAAAAAAAAAACTCGATTCACGATTCGAATTTTTTTTTTTTTTTCTTTGGAAACTGCGCCGGTCCTGAGGCGCTGCGGGCATGAGCTTTTAGGCGAGGCCGCAGCTTCGGCCTAGTCCGCGACGTCCGGCCTCGCGGACTAGGCCGAAGCCACGGCCTCACCTAAAAACTCCTTGCCCGCAGCTCCTCAGGCGCTGCGGGCATGAGCTTTTAGGCAAGGCCGCGGCTTCGGCCTAGTCCACGGCCTGGCCTAAAAACTCATGCCCGCAGCGCCTCAGGACCGGCGTGGTAAAAATATATAAATATATATATATATATATATATACATATATATATATATATATATATATATATACATATATACATATATACATATATACATATATACATATATATATATATATACATATATATATATATATATATATATATATACATATATATACATACATACACACACACACATTAAAAAAAAAATCGATTTGCTTAAATTTTGAATCGATTTGACCTCTCAACTCCATTCAAGGTTTACATTTTTTCCCCAGCCCTACTTTGAAGAGACTTTCAAGAAATGCCTGGGCAATCTGATTAAAACCACATCAATAAAGATGAGGATCGGACTTGAAGTCAGAAAGAAGTCTCCTTGAAGTAGTACAGGACCTTTTTCTAAAGTCAAAGCGACTTCAGTAGTGCCAATTAAGACAGCTCTCATTGACTAACATGGGATTTCACATGTCATGCGACTTGGGGTCTCAAATCGGATCCCAAGTCGCGGCAGTGTGAAACAAGCCATAAATCAGCACTACTGAAGCTGCTCTAACTTTAGAAAAGGTTCTTGTACACTACTTCAAGGAGACTTCTAACCGACTCCAAGTCGGATCATCATCTATAATGATATAGTTTGGATCAGATTACCCAGGCATTTCCCGAAAGTCTCTTCAAAGTCACATCAAATAGTACTCAAGTTGCCAGCAAATCGGCAGGAAGTTGCCTGGAAAAGTCAAGATCTTACCTGCAACCACAGGAAAGAAAAAACAGCTCGATTCACTGATTGTGTTGATGGGGAAAACTTTCCTGTGACTCTACAGGGGGGGAGCCATCCTGGTCAAGAGAACACACTGATCGCTGGTGGCTACAGCCGCTGGCAATAACATGAAAAATTCAGTGAGCTGGTTGTACCAAAAGTTGATCGATCTTGAACGAACATGGGTACAGCCTGCCCATTCACGGTATGAATCTCTGCCGGTCCCTGCTGAACTGGCTGAGATACGAACAGTCTATGGCCGGCTTAACAGAGACCAACCAAGCCCTTGCATCACATTGCTTGTACAGCTAGCCATACACATATATAGTTCTCTCCTGTTCAGCCAGTTGTAAACAGCACCAGGTGTCACAAGATTTAGGCCTCATGTACACTGATGCTGGTAAAACGGACATTTAGGAGCAGTTGGGTGTGTTTTTTTTTTTCAGCTGCCCCTGAACTCTGCTCAATGTTATCTTATCAGTACATGAACACAGGGTCGTTTATAGTCGATTCTAGGCAGTTGAGTTTAGAAGCACTTTCTGGAAAGCCAAAAAAATGCATTCAGTACAGATGTTCAGAGGCCATTGAAACGCCTGCAACAGCGTGTAAACGCGGCAAGTCGTGTTTAGCTGCGCGTTTCGTTTAGGTGTTTTTAATGGATACATTTGACTATTTGAAAAAAAAAAAAAACACTTCCAAACGCAAGCTCGGCATGTAAACGTGGCAAAACGGACATTTTTAAACGTCGGTTACTATCCGTCAAGTTCAAATAGTTTAGGAGAGGTTTTAATATGTCCCGTGTACATTAAGCCTTAGACGGCATTATAACAGACTGGAGGACTGTACTTACCGCATAAGGCAGGCCTCTGTATCCGTGGCTTTGGCTGCCTGGAAAACTATGGGCTGTATAGATGGTCTTTCCGCTAACTGCTGGACTGGCTTCAACTGATTCAGGGCTGAAGAAGATGACATTTATTAATATTCAGACATGCAGAAAACTTCATACAGCACTAGATCACTTCTCATACCCAGCTCCACTAATGTCAATGTTCCAAAAGGTATAAAAAGCATCCTACGGCTAACTTGACCTTTGCATTGGAAAACAGAGCATACAGAGGGTCTTGGGGGGGAAAAGGGTAAACCTGTTCTGTCATGGTACACCCAAGGCCTAAGCCTGCACCATCTTCCTCATAGCTTAAGGGTTGCATTTTATTAGAAGATGTTTAAAGGAAGCCTGTACAGGGGAAATACGAAGGCCAACATTGCCGACTTTTGAAAATGCCAGCAGCCTGTCATGTTGATCAATGGCTTCACTGGGTCACTGACCTGGAACAAGTATGCTGACCGGGGGGTTCTGCCTACTTTGTCTGGGTCAGAGATAAAAAAAAAAAAAAGTTACTGAATCCAGGAAGCCAGGCAACAAGCATTTTTTTTTTTTTTTTTTTTAGACGGCAAAGATCGCAGCCACCATACTTCTCTTCGTACAGGCGTCATTTAAAAAAGACAGCACAACTGCCATTGGGCTTCCGTGGCCTCCCGAGCATTCACACAGTGGAGAACTTTGGTCTAAAGGCGGCAACATCCCATTCAAGCTCCAATGTCCAACCAATACATATGAAACATTCAAACACCAGAGTGGAAGGAGGATTGTGATTTCTAATCTCTGAGACAAACATTCATTCGTGAATCACCTGAGGCTTGTTGATCATCACTTGTCTATCAAGAATGTCCGACTAAACAGAACAACAAATTTCATTGTTAATTGAAAGGCAAAAGTACATTGTGCAAATGAGCTCTCAAATGTTTTAATGACAAACTCCCATCACTTTTACCCTCAACAAAAGTCATTTCCACCTTTTAACAACTAAAATCTAAATTTACAAGGCATGCCCGTCTGAACCCCTTTCCACCCGGCCCAATGCCGGCCTTTAACTGGGTCTTAAAGGGTAACTAAACCCAGTTATGACACCGGTCATTTGATGGTTTGACAGTTTGAGAGCACAACCAATGTGACAGTTGGAAAAAAATGGATGAATGGCAGCACACTCTGAATGGATGTCAAGCTTTATTGTAGTAAATCAAAAAATAAAACAGCACAGAAAGAACCAGGAGATTTTATCTCCTGGTGCTCGCTGTGCTGTTAAAGGGAAACTCCAATTTCGGCGGCGGGGGGGGGGATAGCAAAGAAAAAAATATAGTGCATATAATTGCGACACATCATATTGCAATTGAATGTTAAAATTAGCTTTCCTTTTTAATCTGCAGCTCTGTAATTTTCTGAGAACGAATTGCAATATGGCTACCCGGGGTTGTTCTGTACACAGAGTATGTACTGACCACTCCCCAGAAACATATCCTGCTACAAGTCAGATTTCAGGCATCCCCTGCAACAAAAATGTCATTTTTGGAGAGATACTTTCAATAGGAACTTGTCTAAAGGGATGCAGGCCCAGCAGATTCCCTCAGAGCCCTGCTGCTTCACACCGTACAGTTAATTGTGAAATCACTCCCATTAGACCCACTCAGTACAGAGGCAGAGACAAACACACATGGATTTCTTCAGAACAAAAAGATAGGAATCTGCAACAAAGTTTGTTATAATCCTTGCAATGTACATAGATCACCCAGAGGGGAATGTTTTTCACAAGAGTGGAGTTACACTTAAAGATTTTATTTTTTGATTTACTACAATAAAGCTCGACATCTATCCAGAGTGTGTGACCATTCATTAATTCCTGATCCCGGAGGTAAGCCAGGTGGGCACCTCTGTCTTGGATGCTATACAAGACGTGCAGCACCTACACCTTGACTGGGGTTCTCTTATTTGACAAATGCGAGTTACATTCTCGGGAATGTAACTTTTGAAACTGTTAAATCGATGAGTTTAGCTCCAATTTAAGATGGTTGGGCGGGGCAGGCTTTCCAATCACATGACCACAGTGGCAGTTGCACTAACCACATGATTGGGTACCCATCCGTCAGCTCCCGATCATAACTATAGACCAGGGCCTGTAGGTGACATCTTGGTCAGTGTGTCATGAGCACGGTCCCAGATCAACCTCAGCCGCCATCGATGCATTTATGTGATCGTTGAGGCCCACTCTCCTTGCCGCTACACACAGGTTTACATAGTTGGCATGAGGTTGATTCAAACAACTTGTTGAACAATAACCTGTCAAGAGCTTTCTGCTTTGTATGCTCATAAACGTGGATTAAACTGCAAGCCATTAACACAAAATCAAAGCCAATTTTGCAGAAATTGATTAATACGGAATAGGACGACATTATCCAGGGGAAAATGCTGCTCCAAGCTCCCTTAGGCCCCATTCACACCTGAGCATTTTGTAGCCTCAAGCTACAGAACGCTGGAGGGGAAAAATCTATTCTCTATGGAGATGGTTCACATCTCCACTCCAAAATGCTTGAAGCCAGAAGCTCCAAAAAGCCTGAAGCTCAAACAAGTTCTGGAGCTTCTTTTTAGGCAGATTACAGGCGTTTTTCTGCTTTTTACATTGGTGACCTTTTGACCTGTACAAAATGCAAACGCGGCCAAAAAACGTGCGACTTTCTGCCTGAAAAAAACGCTACGCTCAGGTGTGAATGGGGCCTTAGGTATTGGTCAAAAGTGTGAAGGCCTTGGTACATGACCATGTGAATTCTGAGCATGATGAATCAAAATTCACATTAGCCATTTCTCACCTTCAGCAGAAATTACATGACTGAGGGCGCCACATAAAGGGGTTGATTTACTAAATCTGGAGTGTGCAAACTGTGGTGCAGCTCTACACAAAATGAATTGAACAAGCTGACGTTTGAAGCCGATTGGCTACCATGCACAGCTGCGCCAGTTTCTGAGTGCTCCAGTTTTAGAAAATCTCCCTAAGCCCTGGTTCACACTGACTGCGGGAATGAAATCGTTTGAGTTCATTCCCACAGGTCAGTCCCAACTTGGGGCGATTTCAGAGACATCTGTGCGGGTTTCTGCACAGATGTCAATGGAAATCGCACCCCGAAATCGCCAAAAGTAGTACAGAAACTACTTCTGGGAATCGGTGAAGAGTCGCACTGATTCAGACGCTGCCGGTTATTGCTGCCGATTTGGCATGGGATTTGACATGTCAAATCCCATGCCAAATCGCATCAATGTGAACCAGGGCTTAGTGTCAGCACTGAACAGAGCCTGCAGAAGCATTTTCCCCAGGAACTTCAAATATTTCAGCTCTTTGATTACTCTCTATTTAGCCAATCCTAGAAACAAAACTAATGTTGGCTACATGTTCGTGTTTATATACAGGCCCATTTTAATACCATTCTAGCTCAACTAGAAGGAGCACTTCCAACAAAATAAAGATCTTCATGCCAACATTAACAAGTGTGGCAATTTGGGTTATTGGACTAAACAGAACTCGCTGGTCTTAAAGCTACACACACCAGCAATAAAGCAGAATTTCAAACAATGAGCCATTTACAAGGTTTCAATGTGTTCCGGGACAACTTAAAGTAGAACTCCAGTCAAATCCATTTTAAACTATGCTGTTGCCGTGTCACCGGTGAGAAAATGTCTTACCTTCCTTCGGTGTGTCAGCGTGACAGGAAGTGGTAAGAAACAAAAATTACATATCCTTGCCTCTAGGGAGCCAAGTAGCTTTGTTAGACCCCTTGAACACCGAGCCAGTTTTCCAGCGTTTTAGCGCTAGAAATAGCACCTGTAAAGCGCCTGAAAACTGCCTCCCATTCTCTACAATGGGTGCTTTTACACCCGGGTGGTGCGCTTGCGGGACGTGGGGCGGGTTGGGAGTGCTGTATACAGCAACGCTCCCAAAAATCCCCTGCCCATTGCAATGAATGGGCAGCGCAACACAGGAGTTTTAAACCCTTTTTTTGGGGTTAAAAACTCCCCGCTAGTGGGCGAAAAGCGTCGCTAAAACAAGCGGCACTTTAGCGCAAACGGCCGGCGCTTTCAATGTGAAAGTTCTCTTAAAGTGTTACTAAACCCACAATGTACCAACTTTGTAGTTCAGCTTAGACAAGGAGAGAATACAAGTAAACAGACACTAACCCCTCTATCTGTGACAGGTTAGATCTGCATTACAAAATTAAGGGGAAAAAAAAAAGCATACATTTTATTCCCCATAAATGTTACCACCTTTACATTGAATTCCCTTTTAAAGAGATAACATTTTCTTAGAACAAGTATCCACAATACCTTTAAGGCTCCATTCACACCCGAGCGTTATGATTACTGGTGTTTTTCAGGTGTTTTTTTAAAGCTTTTCTTTGCGTTTTAGAAGTGTATTACAAGCATTTTACAGATTCAGGCGTTTTTGTTTAGCCAATAGAAAGCACTAGGAGAAGGAGAGGAAATTAGAGGTGGAGAGCTGACATTTGAGCATTTTACAAGCGTTTTTCTGGCCAAGTCAGGCGTTTCTATTGAAGTCTATGGCAGAGTTTCAAGACGCCCTAACAGGTCACGATTCCCAGGATTTCCATTATTTTGCACAGGTGATTTGATCAGTTTCACTGCCTTAAGCCTCGTACACACAATCAGATTTTTGACCAACCGAGTGTCAGACTTTTGTCCAAAGGGCGTGTGCCAGGATCTTGTCTTGCATACTAACGGTACACAATGGTCGGCCAACAAACACGAACGTAGTGGAATTTCAGCTGTTGAGCGCCACCCTTTGGGGGCACCTTCTGCTAATGTCGTGTTTGGTGAGCATCGATTCCGAGCATGCGTGTTTGTACTTTGGCTTTTTGTGTGACGGACTTGTGTACACACAATACAAAAATCTGACAACAGACCGCTGTCCACCGAAAACTTACTAGCCTGCCATCCAACATCCCTGCCTGAAAATCCAATCGTGTGTACGAGGCTTTAGTAATTTCCACAGCCATTTTATCTGAGGGAAATCCTGAAAACATGACCTGTTTGTGCCTTGAGGACTGGAGTTGAGAAACACTGATCTATGGGGCCAAAAAATGCTTGTAATCTGACAAAAAGAAGCTTATGTACTTTGAGCTTCAGATGACAAAACGCTCATATGGGAATGGTATTTGGGCATTGAAATTAATAGGTTTTTGCTTGTTGGGCTTTTTGGAGCTTCACAGCTGAGTGTTTTAAAAGCTGTAAAATGCTCAGGTGTGAACAGGGCCTGAATCCCTCATCCATTCAGTAATCGGGTACACACAGGTATTAATGGTCTGAAATGTAGGTTCGGGAAAAGCCACACCTTAATAAAAACACAAGTTGCACTGCGATTTGCCTCTAAACACCTTTGCAAAGGTATAAATAGGGTGAAAACACACACAGGCTGCCATGGCAAAGAGAGGCAGCGGGGGAAAAAAAAATCCCCACAACTTTACAGCTGACAAGGAAACAAATCACGAGCAACGTATAATAAAAAATGTGCGTTTGAAAGCAGAACTGTGCGCTAACCACATATGGAAAAGCAACAATTTTACTTAAATTAAAAGAAAATTACAATAACATAAAAAAAAAAGGAGCCAGGGCTGGAAGGTAGACTGTTAGCACGATCCCAACCCCAACATTTAATCATTGAAAAATAAAAAATTACACGTGTATTTTTAAAAACTTGTGTTTAAACAAGTACTGTCTGGGACATTAATTAGAATTTTGTAGCCCGAGTTTGTGCTGCATAAACGGTCTAAAACTGGGTGAAAAAATATCTGCCAGTAGGTGGCGCTCCGGGATCATGGGATTTCACAAAATGTCAGACGCAACGCTCACACTGCGGAAATGAAAACATTAATACAGCTGCTGCCATGGCTGACCAGAAGATTCATTCCTACAAATCACAAGGAGCTCCTTTATTTACAATACAAACTGAACTACAAATATTCCAAAAATACAGGCTGAGGATACCCAACAGGTAATCAAGGCTTGACTAATTTATTAGGAGGAAATTCTGCCAAAAGATATTAAAATATATCCTTGGCATCTGCAGGCAGCTATAAAAACTTACATTTTACCACATTACAGCCACGTGTTAAAGCGTGGATGGCAGGTAATGTGGGGCACTGTAGTAGAAAGGCATTGATGCACAATCACAGCACACCACATGTCAATTCTTTTTCCCATTCCAAAGCGTAATTCACAGAAAATAGAATAAATTGCAGCTTTCCAGTCGTTAGCTTTGCTGGCTGTGTAAGTCGTCCCCCCCCCCCCCCTCTTTAAATTTCTTCCTGCTGGCAACACTTCCTGTTCTATGGTGACAACACTTCCTGTATTTTCACAGGAAAACAGAAGAGTGTCACCAATGCATCACATCTTCCTCTCTCCATAAGATGGGAGCGTTCTCTAGTTTAGGACTCGGAGGTGGTCTATGAAGATTGCTTGAGTTCACGAGGCAGAGTCCAAGGTTATAAGCGCTCCCTTATGATCAGATCTTTGTAGATTGTGATCCAGTGGGTTTTGACTATAGGGGTCTCCCCTGAACTGGATCCTATACCCAGTGATGCTGAACCTTGGCACCCACCATGTTTTGGAACTACATTTCCCATGATGCTCATGCTCGCTGCAGTGTAGTTGAGCATCATGAGAAATGTAGTTCCAAAACATCTGGAGTGCCAAAGTTCTCCATCACTGCCCTATAAAATGTAAGGTTGTAGATATTCAGTCTTTTTGACTATAGGTATAAAAAAAAAAGAATGAGGGGGTGTTTTTTTGAGCAACCTAATGTATGGTTATATCCACTCTTAAAATTTGTTATCAAACCTTTAGTTGTACTTTGTATAACATTTCTTAAATAAAATAAAGATTATAAACAAAGGTATGAGCTCTATTTGGGCTTCTGCACTTTTTTTTCTTCACTTATTTGCACTTGAACACAACATACATAAAATACAAGTACCACCATGTGTGAATTCCTTCCCGGCAGCCCCTTTATTTGGGCTTTAATGGCGGGCGGCCGTGGGGGCCTCACGATTACATGATCACTACAATTGGCTCCCAGCAGCGATGGGATCAGGAGCTAGTCTCACTTATACCTGATCAGAAGCCGTGACCGAGAGCAGTCTGAGAAAGTTCAGTTAGAATTCCATGAGCGTGCTCTCGGCACACAACCTTAAAGTGTTACTAAACCCAGTAATAGGAAAATAGTTCAACTGCGCCCCCCCCCCCCCCCCCCAGCTTATAAATCTTTTTTACATTAAAATGCTGCCACTATATACCTTTTTGGACGATCTGTATACCACGGTCAGTGATAAACTGCAGTTTCTCCAGTGCTGAGAGTTCAGGTAGGAGGAGATTTCCACTGCAGCCTGTATACACGCCCACATGTTTGATGTCAAGATCATGTGACCTGGCTAGCTCTGAGAACAAGTAAATGTTCTCCTCCAGCATAAAAGACAACTGAGCATGTGCAGGTCGGCTACCATGCCCGTGTTAGCTGGCTTTCCCCAGATACAGTGCAGGAGGGGGGAGGATCTGTGCATACAGGATCAAACAGCCTTTTTACACAATGCAGAGGATTAACCCCTTAAGTTCCACAGTGAGTATAACAAGCATGCTTTACTGCATATACAGACTGATTATACTGTTGTGGTTTTAGTAACACTTTAAGCAGCCGCTAGTGCAGGTGTGGCAGCTTGGAATTAAAGGCCAAGTTTCCTGGTGCCAAAACGATGCATTACGCAGTCAGCAAGGAGTCGGACGGGCCCTAAAAAAGCTGAAGTTTCCCCCATTGGGGGGAAAAAAAAACCTTGTTACCTAGTCCAATCAAGCATAATCCTTAAAAAATTGGTACTAAAGGTAAAAGGTTTTTAACCTTAAAAGCTCAAAGTCCAGCTAAACTCATCACTTTAAATTCATACATTCCAGGTGCATCAAAATGTGGTTTCTCTGAAAACTTCCTCTGCTGAGTCAGCACTAAAGTCTTCCAACCAGCAGCAAAGCGTTGCCGATAACAGAACTAAAAGGTTCTGATTCAACATGGAGCAGAGTCAGACCTCTGTAGAGAGACCATTGCTTCCACACAGAGAAAGGGTCTCTCTACTGCATGCAGTAGCTGTGCCCTCCAACTTGCAGCATTTAATACTTTTTAGCCAGGGAACCAACTAATCAACCAACCCCCCACCCCCCACCCCCCCCACACCATAAAAAATGACTTTTATGTTGCCATACATGGGTCGAATACCAAAAGAATTCTCTTTCGAAAATTGTAAGAATTTTTCGTTGAAATTTCGCACCATTAGTGGCCCGCAGCAAAGGCCGATTTTCGTACGGCCTTTTGAATTTGAGTGATCCAGCATGTTGAAAACCTTTTGAAAAACATTTTTAATCAACAATGGGAAAATTGTGCGAGAAATATAATCAAAAAAGAAATGTGCATGAGCTGTGACCTGGAGAGAAAAGAAGATCCACAGCCACAAATTTCTTTTCTGTAGCAATTTCTGTGAAATTAAAGGCTTGGTTGGTCAAATTTTGAAATCAATGGTGGCTTCAATGGATCACAAAACGCACAAAATCTCAGATTTTTCTAAAAAAAAGAATGTGTTCGGAACTTGAGCCATGTATGGCCTGCATTATCCTCTTCCCGTCTGCCCAAGGGTTCCTTTAACTGAGCCCCTACTACAGCCAGGAGTGGGAGGGTCTGACTAGTCATGTGACCACCGATTAGCTGTCACAGTGGTCTCATGATCAGGAGCCGGTCCTGCCAGTTTCCACTTATTAGTACAGGCTGAGAGCTGTCTGGCAAGCTCGGTCTCTGTGCTGGGAGCGTGCAATTAAAGCACAGAAACCTCTGCCACTCATAGACCTGTGTGGCATAGGGTTGTCAAAGCTCATCATCTTTGCTGGTGCACATATGTATTACGTAGGCAGCAAGGGGTTAATATAAGGTGCATCACACAGATTTTGATGTGTGGTGGACTTCTTTAAAAGCATACCCATCATTCATACAGCCAGTTTTTTTTATGAATTAAGAGAAAGTATGTGGCCTATAATGGCAAATAGAGCCTAGAATGGCTGCTTTCAGTGTACATAGGAAGTATAATTTATTCCAGATATTGGAGCGCCACGCTCAGTTGTTGCAGTGAGGTTTGAGACATTTAGAGCAAATGTGACTATTCTAAAAATACAAGTACGATTACCCAGAGCTCTCATCTACGGCAAACACTTGAAAGATTTAGGTTGACGAGAGCTGTATACAAAGAACTGAGCCTTACTCTGATCCAGCGGCCATGTCTGAGTAGGATGTATCTGGTGTGGTGACTCCCAGAGGGATTACAATGCTCATGACGTCCGGCACTACGGTCGGAGAGAATCACGGGGTCGGAATCGCAGCGACTGACCACACCGAAGGCGGGGAGCCGCAAAGCCACGAGAGATACTTCACGGACATGAGGAAAACCTGGAAGAGGAAAAAAGGAGGCAAGTTAGCAAGGTGAGCAAAACACGAGCTGAATGTTCAACGTTTACCAACAATTCCATGTATGTATACTAAAGAACATTAAAACTAAAGTGGTTATAAAACACAGTGGTCTGAGTCAATAGAAGCAAACGAGGCTCGGGAACGAGCGCATACGAGTGCCCCCATGGAAAGCGGCTTGCTACATGGGCACTCGGCGGAAGGAAGCCAGTGGGGGACCAGAGAAGAGGAGGTTCAGGCACACTTTGTGCAATTCCATAGAACAGAGCAGGCAAGTATAAACCTGTTTTTTTTTTCTCGTTTTTTTTAAGGGCATTTACAATCACTTGAAGGGCCTAGTCACAGCACAGCACAGCGCGCTGCAACACGTGTTTTCATGCATTTGCTGTGTCAGGAAGCCCTCACAGGTAAAATAAGAACGAACATTTCCCCCCACAATTGTACATTAACCTGTATTATGCGAGGTTTTTTGGTTTTTTTAAAGACATCTAGCGAAAATTTGTGGCATTTCCCACACATAATAGCACCAGCATATTATGCAGTTCTGTACAAAGTTCACGTTAACCTCTACCCCAGTGGTGCTGACAATCTATGTCCCCATCATACCCACAAGCATGCTCTTCCTGTAGGCGTGCCACCACAAGAAATTATACACCGGGTATAAATGGCCAGCAGAAAAGTTTGTGGACAGTATTTCACAAATGGAGGTGGTCAGGTTTTGTAATGCTCGTCCAACAAACATGGAAAAATATCTTTCAGAGGACAACAGGAAAAAAAAAAAAAAAAAAAAAAAAAAAAAAAAAGGATTCAGAAAGGTTTGGTCTGTGCTCCTATTCTGCATAGGAAACCAAGTAATCAAACCTGGTACAGAGTTTTTCCAACAGATAGCAAAAAGCGTACTACCCCCTTACCCAGGTACCCTTCCTAAACCAATCCTTACACAATAGACTTAACACAGGGATGAGTCCAGTGGCTGTACCTTTAATTTTGGGGGGGTTTTTATCATCTTCATTGGCATCACAAGGGATGATCATCATGTGATAGGGTTGTTTATAGTCGTTTCTAGGCAGTTGCGTTGAGGCTTTTTGGAACCCAAAAAATGCATTCAGAAGCTGTGTTTAGAGGCATTTCAAACACCAAACATGGTAACTCATGTTTAGCCGCGTTTCATTGGGCAGGCCTTTTTCATTTTTGCCTATTTTGGGGAAAAAATAAAAAAAATTCTCTTCTAGACGCAAACGCGGCATGTAAATGGTCGTTTTTAGACGCCGGTTTCTAGCCATCAAGGTAAATCGTTCAGGAGAGGTTGAACAACGTTCCGTGTACATGAAGCCTTAATAGACCAAAATCAGCACAAGGGGCATAACTTCTAGTCATGTAGGATGTGTCCCTTGTGCCGATGACTCTCTATAAGGTGAAATCCTCCTCTTCTCTTATAGACTTCAGGTCCACTTTAAGACAGAGGAGTTATCCGACAGGGAAGATTTATAAAATGTTAATTGCACCCAAACAGTTAGCCTGAAAAATCGACATTACGTTTCGATTTGCTGCCCAAAGATAATACAGGCGGTCCCCGGGTTACAAACCAGATAGGGGGTCTGTAGGTTTGTTCTTAAGTTGAATCTGTTAGTAATTCGGAACAGGTACATTTAATTTTTAAGTGTAGCTCCAGCCAACAAAAAAAAACGATTTTTAAGCTAATTGGGTAGCATAGAGAAGGGTTAACACCACCGTAACTTTTGTTTTGCTGTCTGTGCCCCGTTCACAATATTGCACCTCAATTTCTGTCCCAATGACAATTGAATTTTGTAAATTTTGGGTTATTGTGGAAACAAGCCTTGGTGATAAAGCTTCAGTGGGGACACGTTTTCCCCATAATAACTCTTACAGAAGTAAATTTCCCTTCCTAGGGGTAGATTTCCTCTCACTTCCTGTTGTCTCCCTTCCTTTGTAAGTAGGAGTCATTTGTAAGTCAGATGTTTGTAACTAGGGGACCGCCTGTAGTGCACTCTCTGTGCCTAAGCACCCTGTTCTGTAACCCAAGGCTGAATGTCATTCTTCAGATCCTGTCCCTAGAGAATGTGACAGTGACCAGATTGTTAGAAAATGCCGTGAGAACGTTTACCTGCTTTCTGTGCGTCATTACCTCCCTGGATTTGACAAACGCTTAAAAATTAAGCTGCGAGAAAGCCATGCCTCACTCCTCTAGCTGGGGATGGAGACACTTGCAGATGCACTGCACTGCCTGCATGTGTCCTCTAAAGCGATCCAGTCGCTGGCAAAGTTCTCCCCAGGAAAAGGATCAGAAATTGGTTGCAAGTGCGACATTGGCAGTATAGCTGTAGTGTGAGATCATCTAAGGCAGTGGTCTCCAAACTGCAGCCCTTTGCTTACTTTTATCTGGCCCTTTGAGTACCAATTGCTCTCACTGACACCATTTCTTTTGCGGACATCAACAGTGGGGCACTATTCCTCTCATTGACACCAAAAGGGCCACTATTCCTCAGACTACCACCAATTATGGGCCACTATTCTTCACACTACCACCAATTATGGGCCACTATTCCTCACACTACCACCAATTATGGGCCACTATTCCTCACACTACCACCAATTATGGGCCACTATTCCTCACACTACCACCAATTATGGGCCACTATTCCTCACACTACCACCAATTATGAGCCACTATTCCTCACACTACCACCAATTATGGGCCACTATTCCTCACACTACCACCAATTATGGGCCACTATTCCTCACACTACCACCAATTATGGGCCACTATTCCTCACACTACCACCAATTATGGGCCACTATTCCTCACACTACCACCAATTATGGGGTACTATTCCTCACACTACCACCAATTATGGGGCACTATTCCTCATACTACCACCAATTATGGGGCACTATTCCTCACACTACCACCAATTATGGGGCACTATTCCTCACACTACCACCAATTATGGGGCACTATTCCTCACACTACCACCAATTATGGGCCACTATTCCTCACACTACCACCAATTATGGGCCACTATTCCTCACACTACCACCAATTATGGGCCACTATTCCACACTACCACCAATTATGGGCCACTATTCCTCACTACCACCAATTATGGGCCACTATTCCTCACACTACCACCAATTATGGGGCACTATTCCTTAGCCTACAGATGTTAAATAATATTCTTACTTCCACTGACCACTAAGCCTGGGCCATTTTCTAACCCAAATGGCCACAGTCTGGCCCCACTAAAGTTTGAGGGACAGTAAACTGGCCCTTTGTTTAGAAAGTTTGGAGACCCCTGATCCAAGGCACTGATGTGATATTCGACAATGTCAGTTCAGTGCTGCTCACAGTCCTCTTCTTGCTGGGGAAGTTGTTCCTGAGGACCTGCAAGGATCTCCCCTTCTTCGGATTCATTTCTCATAGGAATCTGTTCTTTTCATCTCTCCTGTTGCCTTTTGATCACTTAGTCACCAGTGTCATCAAATAGGCCGCGGTTACACAAGGAAGCAATGCCCTGCTCCTCTACACAAATGACAACCACATCACAGAGACCGTACAAAACAGGGCATGACCAGAGATATAGTCTATATATAAAATTAAATATTTAGTTTATTAATAACATTATACACACACGATTAGTTCAGAGAACCTATAGGCGGTACTGGAACTGGCGCCTCCTGTGGACAACCGCACAGATCCTTTTAAAATCAGAAAAATAAACTGGCTTAAATTCATTATAGTTTCCCCTTTAATCTACCTATCTATACATGCATAAAAAAAATTACACTGAGACAGCAATACCCAAGAGACCTAGGTAGGCATATCGCATCATATTCTGAGATGCAGCACTGCAAAAGTATGGTATACTCTAGGGCCTGAATATGTCACATGTGTTCTATCTATAGAGATTTTGATTCATTAAATTCCATTTTTATTGTTTAACGGGGGGATATTTTTAGGCAAATGACAATTTTACAACAGGGATTTGCGGCTGCATGCTCAAATTACTACCCAGACTGCTGTGACAAAGACAAGGCCTATATAATCAGTCTAGAAATATGGTAGGAAGGTACCAGGCTTTAACCTCTTTCCACGTACACATAAGCTTTTAGCAGAGTTTAGGATCTGCCACGTTCAGGTGAGGTTAAACCTCCCTCTCCTGAATGCAGAAGAATCACTTTCAGGATAGCAATGTTTAGACCACAGAAAAAAAAAAAAAAAAACGCAAAATGCGTTTTTGCAGCATTTTTCTTTTTCTGCAGCCAGGGTAGGCTAGTGTACATGTAGTCTTAGGCAACCCATCAAGAGAAAAAAAAAACAAAAACAAAACTTGCTGTTGCTGACCTGTTTTTGAAACTGCTAGATGCCAGGCTGTCTTGATGTTCCTCTGGCTTTAATAAACTCACTGGCCCAGAACAGGTATGCATCCCAGCTCCCATTCAGTGACTCCATAAGTATTTAGGCAGGAAGTCTGCAAACGGCAGGCAACTAATCTCATGGCTGGCCATAGACTGAAATTTGGCCAATTCGGGAGGGACCAGCAGAATTTCAATGAGTGTGTGGCTGTCCTAGAGATGTCAAGGCCCGGGGAAAAAAAAAAAAAAAAAGTTTTTTTTTCTCCTGAAGGCTTTGTATTTTTCCAATAAATTAGAAAAATTAAAAAAATTATTAAAAAAAAAAAAGTGGAATATTTTATTTTAACATTATGAATAAAATATTTTAAGACAGGGTGTTCACCTTAAGTTTTTAGAAGTTCCTAATTGTGATGACGGAGAGAAAAGAAAAAAAAAAAAAAAGAAGAGTAGCTGCAGAAGCAGAGACGGATACTGACAATTTCAGCTCAGAAAATGATTCTGATTAAATGTCCATTGAAACTTAGTCCAACTCTCTTCTTAACACTTCCACCATCTTCAATTCTTTTTATGAGAACGGGGGTTTTATTTTTATTTAATACTGTGGTGAGGAAATATAAAAAATCGTTACTTTTGGTTTTGAAAATTGTTTTGTGGAAGCTTTTTGGCTGTTCCACATAAACTAGTAAGCAGTTCAGGAGATTGTTGCTCCCTTGGTTACAAATAAATATTATAAAAAAAGTAAATTCTGTTTGTGATAATGGTTTGGCTACACTATTTTTTTAATATGCTAGTTGTGATAATTTTATGCCAAGTCAAATTGCCCATAGTCATATTTTATGTTCCTAAAGTAACAGAATGACTTTCAATCTTAAAAAGACAAAAAAGTGCTAATGTAGCATTTTTTTTTTTTAATTTTTCCAAAAATTTCAGTTTTTTTCCCCCAAAAAAGGGGGGAAAGAAACTTTTTTTTTCCGTGCTTCAAAATTTCTGGAAATTTTACATCTCTGGGTTGTCCCTGCTCAACAGAAGTCATTCATCAGCTTCCGCAGAATGAGAGTGTGTTGGACCAGTGTGTGGGGGGGGGGGGGGGGGGGGAATTCTTCAATCGACCTTAATTGTATGGATGAGGAATCTGTTCAGGCTGAATGAGAAAACAGCTAAAGTCAGGTTTAGAGGAAGGACTCATCCACCGACTTCTCTCAGATACCCCAGAAAAGGGCAGCTTTCCCATCAGATGTCCCAGATCAGCCTACCCCCCCCCCCCCCCCCAGTCTTTCTTGCTGCATTCGTAAATTTACGTAAGAAAAAAGTAGCAGGTTTTTGGTTTTGTCAAAATCCTCCCTTCTGTTTGGTCACATTAATCCAACTGCCAGAACAATGTTATTTGGATTGACGGAACTGCTTTTTTTTTTTTTTTTTTTTTTTAGACCCAATTTGCCCAACACGTTGCGCCTCTAACATGACAAGCAAAATTTGTAACCAGAGCGGGAATAAAAAATAAATAAAAAATCCACTCGGAGAAAGAGGAACATGTTCTAAATCAGCAGGACGCACATTTGTTGTGTTGCAACTATCAATCTATAAACCGGTTTGCCCACAGGAATCTAGGCCTCATTGTTTAGATATTTTGTGATAAACTTGGGCTTGAAGAAAAGAAAAAAAATGGTCACGTCCAAACATGTTATAACTGAAGCAGAGTTTCTGAACGTAATTGCTTTGACTACATAAGCCATGGACCAAGGTGAGGGGTGTAAGAGTTACACAATCCATAATTATCGGAGGGAATCTCATCCTCCTTTAAAACTCCAAGTATAACTAAACGGTCACACTAATGCCCCGTACACACGGTTGGAATTTCCGACGGAAAATGTTCGATGGGAGCTTGTTGTCGTAAATTCCAACCGTGTGTAGGCTCCATCGGACATTTTCCATCGGAATTGCCGTCACACGAAATTTGAGATCGAGATCTCAAATTTTCTTAACAAAATCCGTTGTCGTAAATTCCGATCGTGTGTACACAATTCCGACGCACAAAGTTCCACGCATGCTCGGAATCAAGCAGAAGAGCCGCACTGACTATTGAACCTAATTTTTCTCGGCTCGTCGTACGTGTTGTACGTCACCGCGTTCTTGACGTTCGGAATTTACGACAAGATTTGTGTGACCGTGTGTATGCAAGACAAGTTTGAATCAACATCCGTCGGAAAAAATCCATGGATTTTGTTGTTGGAATGTCCGATCGTGTGTACGGGCATAAGAGTTAGAACCACTGTCAGGTTCTTATTGTTTTGTCTCCATGTTAGGGAAATATATTCTCTAATAATTTGGATCACCAATGTCACCCCGAATAAAAGGGTAAATCCCGACACTGTTGACCTTTGGAGCATTGCTCGGCCGTGACGCCGGAGAGGCCCAGAGTCCTCTGTTCAAAGATTAAAAAGTCAGCAGCTACAAAAACTGTAGCTGCTGACTTTTAAATAGGACATTCACCTGCCCCAGGATCCAGCGATGTCCTCACCCGGCCGGTTTCTTCATCAGGCTTCGGTCCCTGGCGGCAGCATACTAACTGCTAGTGGCTTCACAGCGGGCTGCTCACTGTGCGAGCTGTGCCATCTGATTGGTCCTGCAGCTTTCTGGGACCTGTCACATGTCCTAGAAGGGCTGTAGGGGGAAGGAGAGGGAGTGGGTGACGTTCTGAAAAGATTCTAAACCTCAAACAAACAAAAACTTGTACGTCCAAGAAGAGATGAGCTCAGGCCTGTTCCGATCCTAGTCTGAAATCCACGTGAGCTATCAAGTCAGGAAGCAGTCACTGCACATAGCCATACCCAAGACCAGGGGGTCTTCAAATTACGGCCCTCCAGTTGTTCAGGAACTACAATTCCCATCATGCCTAGTCATGTCTGAATGTCCGAGCTTTACAATGCCTCATGGGATGTGTAGTTCTGCAACAGCTGGAGGGCCGTAGTTTGAGGATCCCTGCCTAAGACAGACCATAGATGTTGCGATTTTCCTTCCTGCAACACTAGCTGTGTTAATGGGGGGAACCCCACCCACAGAAATATTGGTGTTCTCCCAGTAGGGACGGCTCCCCGCGCCCCCTTACCTTTGTCAGGAGAACACCGTGATTATTGCTAGCGGCTATAGCCGCTAGCAAATCGCATGCAAAAATCTGACATACTGGTTTGTACCCAAGTCGATTGATGAATCAACTTTGGTGCAATCAGCCTGCCCATAGATGGTTTAAATCTCAGCTGGTCCCTGCTGAACTGGGCGAGATTCAAACCATAAAAAACAAAAATTATGCGCTGGGGAAGATTTTGAACACAAAAGCAGCCTACACCAAAATACCAAATTAGTGTATAAATAAAATAGTGTGGCGCTAAATACATGATCGAAAATATATAGTGAAATAAATGCAAATTAACATTTCATAAAAAATACACTACCATAAAAAAATTGGTGTGTTGAAAAAAAACTCAAATCCTATAAACAAATAAGATTCAATCCCTCTCGTGGCCGGCTTAAGTGGCCTCAGCATTCCATGCTCCGCATGTGTACAAAGGGTGTATATGTGTGTGGCTGCAGAGCAGGGAATGCCTTGGCCGCTTATGATTGGCTCTTTATGGTGAGCTTGCTGGCTGGATAGTTCAGGTGGGTTCAGACTAGTATTTGAACAGGCCTGAGCTCATCCCTGCTTCCAAGTCTCCCTGGCCTCCCACAATGAAGCATTTGGACTCAGAGAAGCTCCAAGCACGTTCACGGGAAGTAGGAATTCTCCATAGACCTGTGCAAGTATAGACATTCTGCATTATGTAGCGTGTGCTCTAGTGAGAGGAGAGCAAGGTAAAAGTTAAGAGCATATACTTCATGGTGCCTACTATGCAGTGGCAGGCTTATGCTGACCATACACTATAAGAAAAATCAGCCAAAATTTGGTCATTTGGCCAGTTCGTTCTTCGGCCAGTTAATGGGCACAAAACCGCTGGGACGTTTTTTAGAGCCAAAAAACGAAGGACGAGTTTGGAAATTTTCTGCCGAACGAACGATAAATTGAAAGGTTAATGTGCTTCCTGTCCGAACTGTTTGCACTAGGTATATGTAAAAAGAAAACAAAAAAAAATTGATTCATTTATGTCCACTGAACGATTTATCGGTCATTACATGATGGCACTACCGTTTGCTCTCACGGCCGAATGTTCGTTTTTTCGAAAATGGGTTAGGCCGATTCTTTGTTTAGTGTATGGCCAGCATTAGATTTTAGATTTCTCTCTACTCCCCTCACCAAAGGACCACTTTAATATGGAGAACACAGCGATTAGCCATACAGACATCTACCTGGCCCTATAAGGTCTCAGGCACCTCACCCAGGATAAATGGAGCACATGTGACTAAAATGATCCTCTCAAGACTGACATACAAAAAAGGAAAGAAGAAAAAAAAAAAAATATTCCAGAGTTTTGCACTGGGTCAGAATGTTTGTCCTTCCCATTGAAGATTGACATTACCCCAATACTTGCATATACAAATGCAGGTGTTATCCAAAGCAACCGGATTGTAGCCCTTCATTTTCCCAGAGCAAAGTTAGAAAAAGAAAAGCCAGCATGTGACTGGCTGCTATGAGCCGAATCACGTTCTCGGGTTATATTACCATTTAGTAAAGAGAGCAGTTTCTACATTTGCCTTTAGTGCTCCAAACAAGAGTTTCTTCTACAAACATTGTACTATCAGGAGCAGAAGACTCAAGCTAAGCCATTTTCACTGTGTCATTTCCTTTCAGATAAGAAATAGATGTGGGATTGTGTTTGGAGACGCTGATGTCATAAACTAGGACAATGTTCATGTCTGAAGTAAGGAAATGCTTTTGATCAGGGAATGCTGAAAGCTTAGCAGAAACAATGTGCAGGACAGAAGCCTCGCTCTACGCCAAAAACAGAACAAGCTACAGCACGCCCGAGTATTCCCGAGATATTTCCAACCACTGGGAACCAGGCGCATGTGCTACCGATTGTTCAAAAGGTGCTCATGGTTTGTGTACGCCGACAAAGGGATTGCATATTACACATAGTAACAAGATGAAAGTGTCACCACCTGGCAGTCGATTCTCTTCAAGCAGGCTCTATGGTGAACTTTACAATATTATTTGTCTGATAGAAAAGCTAAATTTAAAGTGCAACTCCAGTCAAGTACAGTTATTACACAACCAGAATCAGTTTTTCCTGCCAAAATGATATTTAGAGTGATGCACACACTTTTTTTTTTTTAACCACTGCTGCTGTTTCATATGACTGTATAGCTTAATAGAGATTGTGAACGTGTTTCTGCGCAAACAATATACTGATGTGAAAAAAACTGCCGATTTTAAATACAATCCTAGCTGAAATACCTCAAATAAAATGTATAAATAAACAGAATAGAAGTCCATAAAGTAACATCAAACGTGCATCAAAGTGTCTAAGGTGTAGTTAAATTCACATAAAAGCATAAACAATAGTGACTGGTGAGTGAACAAATGTTGATAGGTGATCAAGTGACTGTTCGTGGAAATGGACACCCACTCGGGGCTCACAGAACTCTCACCTCCATGGCACAATAAAAGTGCCTGTAGATTTCAAAGAATCTGTAGTTGCTTTAATCCGGTGGTGATAATATCGTCCCGGGCCTTCTCTGGGGGTGGCGTCACTTCCTTCAATGGATAGGCTCCAAAAGGTGGTGATAAAAAACAAAGAAGCTCCGATAGTGTGATAAAGTTTAAGCCAAGGGGTTTATTAGGATAAAAATGGCTGCTTACATAAAGAGAAACAAAAACACGCCAAACAACAGTGAGGACAGCTTGTTAGCGATACTCGCTACGTCACTTCCGGTCCGCGCTATCGTACTTCCGGTTGCGTGCCTACGCGTTGCGTCATATCACGTGACTTCTTCAGGGCACCGGATTGGCTCATGCCATAGTGATTTTATATCAATGGGACAGGAAGTGGAAATGGCTTCATTTTCTTGTAGACCAAGTAGGTAATTAAGCCGCGGCCATCTTTAAGTGGACAATGTCGTTTGGAGACTGATTAATAAAGTTACAAACGAAAAAAATAAAAAAATTTTTTAAAAATTGGTTCAAGAAAGTTATATAGTGTATAAAACCTCTTGAAAACCCAAATTAGTACTACCATCGATCCATTAACTGATCGGTCCGTGTATATTCCGAGTTTTTAATAAAAATGATCGTACCAAGAGATAATTAACCTTTTAATCAGAGACTTTGATTAAAAGGAGGGAGCAGGTATAAATAAGTTAAAATACGTTAGAAAATGTTAAAAAATACGCTAAAAAAACTAAATTTAAAATGGGGATAAAAATTGTGGATAAAAATGACAGGTCAGATGCATAAAATATGCCCTCAAATTAAAAAATAATAAAACACACCGGAAATGAAGTATTGAGTTTACATCGATAAAAATACACAATTGCTAAAAATCACTAATGAAGCAGTTAAGATCGAATTCTACATTTAACCCTCCAGGTACTAGTGTTCTGGTTCTATGTATCCACTTTGATTCCTTCTGGCTGAGGGTTCTGATTTTATGGTCACCTCTCCAAGCCTTATTGTATCTTTCTATACCATAAAACATTAATTCTGTGGGGTCTTTATTGTGAAAAAGTGCAAAGTGTTTTGATACGTTGTGTTTCGGGCACCCTTTTATGATGTTCACTATATGTTCCTTAATCCTGGTTTTTAGTGCCCTTTTAGTCCTTCCTACATACTGTAGGTTACATGAACATTGTAACATGTAAACAACTCCCTCTGTATAGCAATTAATAAAATCCTTGATTGGGTATGTATTTCCCGTACTTGTTGCCTTAAAATCATGTTTCTTTGTTTGAAATTTTTTGGCATGCGTGCATGCAAAGCAATATTTACAGGGATAAAACCCTTTGCCATTAAAAAAAGTGAATGTATTTTTGGGTGGAGGTTCAACCACATTCTTCACAATGATATCCCTCAAGGTCGGAGCTCGTTTATAAATAATAGATGGCTTTTCTGGTAAGATTTGTCGTAGATGTTTATCTTCCCTTAAAATGCACCAATGTTTGCGGATAATTTTTTCTATGTCTTTGAATTGGGTGTTAAAATCTAAGACTAGGCTCGGTACTTCTGAAAGGCTCTGTACCTTCTTGGGTGCATGTATCAATAATTTTCTATCCATATTTTGAATCCGTTCAAAGAACCAGAACACTAGTACCTGGAGGGTTAAATGTAGAATTCGATCTTAACTGCTTCATTAGTGATTTTTAGCAATTGTGTATTTTTATCGATGTAAACTCAATACTTCATTTCCGGTGTGTTTTATTATTTTTTAATTTGAGGGCATATTTTATGCATCTGACCTGTCATTTTTATCCACAATTTTTATCCCTATTTTAAATTTAGATTTTTTAGCGTATTTTTTAACATTTAACGTATTTTAACTTATTTATACCTGCTCCCTCCTTTTAATCAAAGTCTCTGATTAAAAGGTTAATTATCTCTTGGTACGATCATTTTTATTAAAAACTCGGAATATACACGGACCGATCAGTTAATGGATCGATGGTAGTACTAATTTGGGTTTTCAAGAGGTTTTATACACTATATAACTTTCTTGAACCAATTTTTAAAAATTTTTTTATTTTTTTCGTTTGAATGTAACTTTATTAAGCAGTCTCCAAACGACATTGTCCACTTAAAGATGGCCGCAGCTTAATTACCTACTTGGTCTACAAGAAAATGAAGCCATTTCCACTTCCTGTCCCATTGATATAAAATCACTATGGCATGAGCCAATCCGGTGCCCTGAAGAAGTCACGTGATATGACGCAACGCGTAGGCACGCAACCGGAAGTACGATAGCGCGGACCGGAAGTGACGTAGCGAGTATCGCTAACAAGCTGTCCTCACTGTTTGGCGTGTTTTCGTTTCTCTTTATGTAAGCAGCCATTTTTATCCTAATAAACCCCTTGGCTTAAACTTTATCACACTATCGGAGCTTCTTTGTTTTTTATCACCACCTTTTGGAGCCTATCCATTGAAGGAAGTGACGCCACCCCCAGAGAAGGCCCGGGACGATATTATCACCACCGGATTAAAGCAACTACAGATTCTTTGAAATCTACAGGCACTTTTATTGTGCCATGGAGGTGAGAGTTCTGTGAGCCCCGAGTGGGTGTCCATTTCCACGAACAGTCACTTGATCACCTATCAACATTTGTTCACTCACCAGTCACTATTGTTTATGCTTTTATGTGAATTTAACTACACCTTAGACACTTTGATGCACGTTTGATGTTACTTTATGGACTTCTATTCTGTTTATTTATACATTTTATTTGAGGTATTTCAGCTAGGATTGTATTTAAAATCAGCAGTTTTTTTCACATCAGTATATTGTTTGCGCAGAAACACGTTCACAATCTATCACGATTGCACTTATTTCAGTTTATGTGTAGTGAGGGGTGTTCACTATTTGTTTTTGCAGCATCATTAAGAAGCACCGTTACAGTAATAGTAGCGCAGAAGTTTTTTCTTTAGTTTGAATGTATAGCTTAATAGCTCCTGGGCCTAAAACTCCAGACTTTGTAACTATAGTACTAGATAAGAGAGGAAATCATGGACACCACTCACAGATGGTGTCCAAAAACATACATGTGTTTTTATTGGTGATGGAGGGGCACGCTTTAATCTCTATAAATATATAATGCCAACATTATTTGATGTTCTCCGGAACCTGCCCAAAGCCCCGTACACATGGATAGAAAGCCAGGAGACAATTGCCGATACAAAAAATACCAGCTGACATTCTGCCCGTGTGTATGTCTGTCAGCCAACCGACTCCCGATCAGCGCTCTCAGCCAATGGCAGAATGGAGTGTTCTGGCGAGGGGGGCTGGGGATATCCCCCTGTCAGAACACAACAGCTCGGGGGGATCACTGGACCAACCTCGCATGGAAGAATGGTCAAACATTCCCATAAACACACTCCTAATCCTTGTGGACAGCCTTCCCAGAAGAGTTGAAGCTGTTATAGCTGCAAAGGGCCAACTCAATATTGTACCCTAAGGACTAAGACTGGGATGTCATTAAAGGTCATGTAAAGGAAGGTGTCCCAATACTTTTGGTAATATAGTGTATGTAGTATTAATTCCTTTCTTCCAAAGGATCATTAAAGAGGAACGGAGTTCCAAAGAACTATTGCTGTGCAATTTAGGTGTGGGATCTCCTTTTATAAGCATCCCTAAGTTTTAAACTTCTATTAAATCTTTCAACAATCAAACAGCATTATACTCATAATTTTCTTCCACACACAGAATGCTGTAATAAACATTTGTTAAAAAGGGAAAGCAGACACGTGTTTACTTTTGAAATCTAAAAAAAAAATTAATTAAAAAATACATAAAATCGCTCTAAAGAACCGCTTCCTTTATATTCAGAAGAGATTGTGAACATGGATAATTTCATTTAGCTACTATATTTGGGGCCATTGAGCCACAACAGAAAATATCAGCCTCCGCCAACGAGGATTGTGCCATACCAGAATGCCACATTCGTCAGTGGGGCCTTTGTAAATATTAAGCCGAATACCAATGACTCTGCTGCATTGTGTCCAGGAATAAACTGTCCATTTGATACATGGAAGCTCATAGAACTACCACATGCCTAACTGTGCAACTGGATAGCTTGACCTGATAGGGGCTTTGGTTGTTGGTTTATCAGCCTTAGGAACTGGTGATGAACTGGTAACGTGAAAGTAGCTGCCAATGTCAAAGAGTTACGAAAATTGCAACTGGACGATGGACAGGGCCACCATGACGGACAGGGCCACCATGACGGACAGGGCCACCATGACGGACAGGGCCACCATGACGGACAGGGCCACCATGACGGACAGGGCCACCATGACGGACAGGGCCACCATGACGGACAGGGCCACCATGACGGACAGGGCCACCATGACGGACAGGGCCACCATGACGGACAGGGCCACCATGACGGACAGGGCCACCATGACGGACAGGCTCTTGTGATGTTAACTCTAGGAGAGCTTTCACAGTGGAGGGGACCATTTACTTTAAGAACAATGAAAGGGGGGGGGGCTGACACCCCAATCAACATTTATACAGCAAAAAGTTGGACACTTCATGTGTTGGCATGGCTATTTTAGTTATTTATACAGCATAAACATATGGAATAGTACATTAGAGTTATCGCATATTTTTAGAAGCTAGGTTTCCCCTATTCATATGCTAATTAACTCATTTGGTTCATGGACCTCATGCAACAGGAAGGGATGTTGACCGGAAGTTGGGGGAAGGAACAAAGGACCTGAACATGGCCATGTGCTAGAAATAAAGGAACTGGTAGTTTTTGGTAAGGCAATATGAAGCCGGGAGCAGTCTGGAGAGATCCTGGATCAAAAGGAAGACGACTCCAACAAGAAAAACCAACTGATTGGTGAATACCTAGCACATACATTGTCCAGGCTCATTTGTCAAAAAGGATAGATAGCTTGTGCATTTGTATATGGTTTTTGTGACAATTTGTATGGGGTGCATTGTTTTCCTAAAAATTGTATGTAGTTTGATTATAGCAGTTTTGTGTAGTAAAGCATATTAATACACCACAGAGGTTTTTAGTTCAATCTTATTCTATTAGAAAGGATATCATAACATATACATGAGGTTACATATCATCCAATATTAATGATAACATTGCATATTTATCGCATCTACTAGATATAGCTTTGTAATGCTCGAATGATTCATTCTGAATGTTGACGTTCAAGTATGACCATATCTTAACCTATAGCTCAACAGAAATTAGCGAACATCGCCATCTACTGTATGGGCGGACTACACTTCAGTAGTAACATACCAAATTGTATTATTAGGTGGTCGATCAAAGATGTGCGACAAAAGATATGCTGTAGGGAAAGCATAATTTCTGTGTCGAGACAAAAATTGTTGAGGCGGTTGCGAACAGCTCACACACATTTTGAGAGGATTTGAGGAAAGGAAAAAAGAAAGATAGCTGTATAGCAGAGAAGATACGAGTATAAGGCACTCCATCTAGGCTATTCCGCGATGGGAACAGAGTCTCGGCCCACGAGATCAACCCCAAGATCAACTTAACGCGTAGGTTCACACAAAAATTGAACCTCTGCTTTTTGCAACCCTCCCCCCATCAGATGTCACATTTGGCACCTTTCAGGGGGGAGGGGGGTGCAGATACCTAATACAGGTATTTGCACCCACTTCCAGGCGTAGACTCAGACGGGAGTCTACGCCACTTCCCGTCCCCCCGGGCTGTCTGATGGTACACACACGGGTCCCAAAGGCAGCAGGGACCGTTCTGATTGCGCAGCGCGACTTGCGCATGCACAGTAGGGAACCGGGAAGTGAACCCGCAAGGCTTCATTTCCCGATTCCCTTACAGAAGATGGCGGCGGCAGCACCCGAGCGATGGTTCGGCCTCGGGTGCCGACATCGCAGGACCCCGAGACAGGCAAGTGTCCTTATTTTAAAAGTCAGCAGCTGCAGTATTTGTAGCTGACATTTAATTTTTTTTTTCGCGGGACTCCTTCTTAAAGAGTGAATTTACACTGGGGCATCGGTGGTAAAGCTCCGCTATTTTTAGTGGCGCTATTCAGCTGCTAGCGGGGCATTTTTAACCCCCGCTAGCGGCCGAAAAAGGGTCAAAACCGCCAGTAAAGCGCCGCTCCCCATTGATTTCAATGGGCAGGGGCACTTTACGGTGCTGCAAAGATGCTGCTGGCAGGACTTTTACCGTCCTGCAAGCGCAATGCTCCAGTGTGAAAGCCCTTGGGCTTTCACACTGGAGTGAGAGGAGAGGCGCTATTTTTAATCCTATAGCGCCTGTAAAGTGCCTCAGTGTGAAAGCAGCCTTAGTGAAACCTGTTATATCTTCCCAACACAACAGAACTAGTAGTAGTACTGCAGTGCCTACTGCCCATATGGGGTTAAGTGAAAACGAGCAGCTTTCTTTGGCACACACGAGCATTCCCCAACATCGTGGGCACGCTGTCTATTTCACCTTGAAATGGTAAGGACCCGCTACATAACTTTTAGCCAGTATGCATTATATTTAAAAGAAATTTTCATTGGCTGCACAACACCAACAGTCCAGCTTTAAAAGACACTGATAAAGAAACTCCAGTGCATTAAAAAGCAGAAGAGAAACCAGCTATGATTGAACACAGGAGGGCCGCCTACTGTATCAATATAATAGAGGCCTAGCTTTTGCTGGCTTAAATAAAATCGGAGTCACAGATCTGAAGCAAGCGCAAGGCAAGTGGAGGCAGAATTTCCAATGTGCATATTTGTTCTGGGTCAATGACTGAAAACATTCAAGCCAGAGGATGGCAGAGACCGAGCATTTTCATAAGGAGATTAGCAAAGGCAGTATATTCCATGACTCCGTACAGGTCTATGTGAAGCGAGCAAAGATTTACAGACCCTTGTAGTTCCCGTGTGATGCAATGTCACAAGGTTACACTGTTGACTACAGACAACTCCAGCCCACGAGCTGTCAAGGAGCTTTGAAGAATATGCCATCCCAGCATTTCATATTCCCGATACGTCCTCGCTGTACCATGTACTTGTATTACAAAAAAAAAAAAAAAAAAAAAGTATCCTGTTCTCCTTGCATTGCTTCCTTTGTGTGGGATCCCTGGTGATCCTGCTAGTCCCTCTGCTTTCCTATTAAAAACTGACCACACTAGGCCAGAGAGCACAACACGGACAGTTCTCTAGCTGTGCTGGGAACCAAACCTGCTCTCCAATGATCTGACTGATGCCTCCTCCCACCCCACACAAAGCCATTCAAGACCAATGTGCTGCTGTTTCACTTCCTCCACCTCACTGAGTTCATTAGGCAGCTGAGAACAGGGGGAATGTGATCACTTTAAAAAAAAAAAAAAAAAAAGGTAAGGAAAAATAAGTGTTTACATTTTTTTTTTATATCTATACAGAAATGTTTTGCTATTCTATTTTACACTGAATGGGATGTTTATGAAGGTGACGGTTTATACATACTTTAATTCCCAACATACCCAGTTACTGGAACAAGGTTAAAGCGGTTGTATACCCACAAAAAAAAGGCAAAAAAAACCTGTAAGACAAAAGGCATAATGAGCTAGTATGCACCGCATACTAGCTCATTATGAAATACTTACCTTAGAGCGAAGCGCCTGCATCACCTCCCGGTCACCGCTGAAAGAGCCGACATGTTGCCTCAGCGATTTTTCCAGGTTCGCGGCTACCGGCGCTGTGAGTGGCCGGAGCCGCGATGACACCACTCCCGTGCGGGAGTCCTCTTTCCGGCAAGGAGCTCTGATTTTCTGGCAGGGTCCGCCGGACCTTCAGAGCGGCTGCATGCAAGGTGAATATCTTCTAAACGAGGGATATGCAATTAGCGGACCTCCAGCTGTTGCAAAACTACAAGTCCCATCATGCCTCTGGGTGTCATGCTTGTGGCTGTCAGTGTCTTGCTATGCCTCATGGGACTTGTAGTTCTGCAACAGCTGGGAGGTCCGCTAATTGCATATCCCTGCCCTAAACCATAGAGGTTTAGGAGATATTCATTTTACCTACAGGTAAGCCTTATTATAGGCTTACCTGCAGGTAAAAATCACCTACCAGGGGTATACAACCGCTTTAAGGAAAAAAAAAAAAAGAAAAAGTAGGAAAAGCAAAAAAAAAAAAAAAATGTTGTTAACACGCATGCATCAGAAATACTTGGTCCTGAAGAAACATGTATCCCTGAAGAAGACAGCTGCACAATTTAAAATAAATTAAAAACCATCTGTTATTTCATACAAAAATCTTAATTTTCTGGTTATAAATGTAGCAGTTTTGGAAAGTCTCATAAACTAGGTTTTAATAGCCTTTTAGATTTAGAGCCTGGAGATGGACATGCAATCTGCGTGTAGCAGAGGAATTCCATTTTCCATCTCATGGTCTGCATCAATACTCCAGTGAAAGCAGCTCATCGATTCATTGAAAATCAATGTCATCACTCAAGCATGACTGATGGTCACTATTTCCATATGAATCCATAAGCCTCGTTCAGGAATCCTGTTTTGCACGAGGAAAACGGCCAGATGCCTCCACCAGAGTGACAAGGCAAAGTAAAAGCAACAAAAGAAAATGCTTGAAGAACTCAGGCATAGAAAAGCAAGCCATTGTTTTAAACCAAGAAGCGGATTAGACCACAAAAAACATCATGAGTGGATGAAAAGTCAAGAAACCAGTCATCCAGGCCAGAACAAGAGATGGGCACCATCTATAAAAAGGAACGAAAAACACTTTTAGGGCTAGTGTACTCTAGCATTGCTCTCTGAAGAGGGATCTGTGTTCGGAGTGCTCTTCAGAGAGCATTTGACAGGTGCTGAGAAGGCATGGTTTCACCTCCTCACCGCTTGCTTTAACCCAGCACGGCGCAGTTGCGGGGCATCCTCATTCAGCTGAACGGGTCAGGACCAGTGGGCAGTGCAGGTCGCGGCATATGTACTCCCCGCTCCACTGCCTTTGCAGCATAAGGGGGACCAGTTGGGGGGGGGGGTGTCAGTAAAATGCAACTCAGTGCCCACCCCACCTACACAACTGTAAATGTGGCCTAAAAGAATTTTCTTGCCAAACTGGTCAGCAGAAGAACAGAAGGACATAATCCGAAGCAAAACCAAACAGAAAAAAAAAAAAACACAAGACAAAGGCTGGACAACTGCAGGCCCGACTCACTGAAATAGTTACCGGTAAGAAATTCCAAAATTGTCCTCTAGGCCAGCACATAAGAGGATAAGCGAGAGAGTTTACCACATTGGGGGGGGGGAACAAAAACCTGGAGAACTCTCCTCCAAAGGGGCTGACCATAAAGATGATAGATCAACCGAACACGGTGATATATAACAAACACCTAAAGAGAAAAGTCTAAACAGTGTTGGACAACTTGGCATATACAACCAAAATACACATAACCTCCATATGAAAGCCACCAAGGACTGACTCAACGATTAAATATACAGTCAAACAGAAGGACCAAACCATAGTGAGAACTTGGACAACCAAGGACATACAAAGACCACCAAAGTCTGTAGTAAGAGGGTAATAGCCTGCGCAGTACAGGGCGGACACTATATGATAGGGGACAGTATTCGACAAGACACCGGCTTTTATTCTGTAAGGCAAGACTAAACACTAGTCTTTGTTCCTAATACCTATATACAGTGGGGGAGTCTGGATATTCCAGCAGTGGGGGAGATGACGTGGATATTACAGCAGTGGGGGGGATGAAGTGGATATTACAGCAGTGGGGGAGAGGACGTGGATATTACAGCAGTGGGGGAGATGATGTAGATATTACAGTGGGGGGGATGAAGTGGATATTACAGCAGTGGGGGAGAGGACGTGGATATTACAGCAGTGGGGGAGATGACGTGGATATTACAGCAGTGGGGGAGAGGACGTGGATATTACAGCAGTGGGGGAGAGGACGTGGATATTACAGCAGTGGGGGAGAGGACGTGGATATTACAGCAGTGGGGGAGAGGACGTGGATATTACAGCAGTGGGGGAGATGACGTGGATATTACAGCAGTGGGGGAGAGGACGTGGATATTACAGCAGTGGGGGAGAGGACGTGGATATTACAGCAGTGGGGGAGATGACGTGGATATTACAGCAGTGGGGGAGATGACGTGGATATTACAGCAGTGGGGGAGATGACATGGATATTACAGCAGTGGGGGAGAGGACGTGGATATTACAGCAGTGGGGGAGAGGACGTGGATATTACAGCAGTGGGGGAGATGACGTGGATATTACAGCAGTGGGGGAGATGACGTAGATATTACAGCAGTGGGGGAGATGACGTGGATATTACAGCAGTGGGGGAGATGACGTAGATATTACAGTGGGGGGGATGAAGTGGATATTACAGCAGTGGGGGAGATGACGTGGATATTACAGCAGTGGGGGAGATTGTGGATATTACAGTGGGGGAGATTTTTTTTTTTTTTGTTGATCCGAACCTTGACTCCTGATCCGAGGAACGATCCGAACTGAGTTTTTTGATCCGTTGCACCCCTAGTAATAGGAAGTTTAGTGAGCTGTCTATTTGGCGCAGTTTTTTCATACAGCTCTGAGCAATTTCTAACACTCACCGACCACTTTATTGGGTACACCTGTTCAATTGCTTGGTAACACAAATTGCTAATTAGCCAATCACATAGAACGCATTTAAAGTGGTTGTAAACCCTTTACAACCACTTTATACTACAGGCAAGCCTATGATTAGGCTTACCTGTAGCTACACTGGACATCTCCTAAACCTGCACGGTTTAGGAGATATCCCCTGTATTTGCATGTGCCGACGTCATCGGCACATGCGCACTTAAGCAAACCGAAGCAATGGCAGTACGTGCCGTTACCGGCGGCTCCAGCGCACATGCACGGGAGTGACGTCATCGTGGCTCCAGCCAAACAACGCCGGAGCCACAATTCCCGAAAGTAACACACAACTCCCCCCCCCCCCCGGAGAGATGTCGGCCGCTGGAGCGGTGAAAAAGGACCGCTGTGAGGGCTTCGATCTCAGTTAATTCATAATGAGCTCATATGCCATGCATATGAGCTCATTATGCTTTTGTCTTGCAGGGGTTTTTTTTTTTGGGGGGGGGGGGATTTTTTATAGGGTTTACAACCACTTTAAGCATCTCGACGTGGTGAAGACAACTTGCTGAAGTTCAAACTGAGCATCAGAATGGGGAAGAAAGGGAATTTAAAGGACCTTGAACGTGGCATGGTTGTTAGTGCCAGACGGGCTGGTCTGAATATTTCAAATACTGCTGATCTACTGGGACTTCACACACAACCATCTCTAGGGTTTACAGAGAATGGCCTGAAAAAAGAGAAAATATCCAGTGAGCGGCAGTTGTGTGGGCAGACTGGTTTGAGATGATAGAAAGGCAACAGTAACTCAAATAACCACTCGTAACAACGGTTCAAGCTGGTGGTGGTGGTGTAATGATGTGGGGGATATTTTCTTGGCACACTTTGGGCCCCTTAGTACCAATTGAGCATCATTTAAATGCCCAGGCCTACCTGAGTATTGTTGCTGACCATGTCCATCCCTTTATGGACTACAGTGTACCCATCTTCTGATGGCTCCTTCCAGTAGGATTGCTGGGATGAGGTTTATGGTTGCTGGGGGAGTCTACTGTTGTGTGAAGGATCTATTGTCGCCGGGGTGATCGATTGGTGCCTTAGTCCAGGGGATCCATTTTACTGCTTTTCTTATTAGAGGAGAACAAATCTCATACAAATTATTTAGCAGTACAAAATGGCACTTGGGGCAGTACTGGAAGGTGGGTAAGGGGGTGGAACCAAGGGACGGTACTCAGAGGGTGGGGCGCTGAGACAAGGGGGGACTCAGAAGGGAAGGGGGGACTCAGAAGGGGAGGGGGGGGGGGTTCCTGCACCTATTCTCTGAGGAAAAGAAAGCCCTGCCAAAATCCCTTTGGAAATGTGTTTTCCAGCACCTGTAGCATTAGGGAGTATAAGGGAGAATAGTGGTACTGCTACTCATGAGTCTTTGCAGTCATCGACCACATTAGTAGCAGTCAGTAGTAGTATCACCTAAATGTAGATAAATGCCAAGAAAATCATGTTCTGAGGCCTCTACTGAATTGTCAATACATTGTCACTACATAAAATAGGCACAAGGATTGCAGAGTAAGTATGCAATCTGAACACCCTGCAACACTGCACAAGGAATACATAAAAGGTCATAACTCTCTGCAGCAACATAAAACACCATTTTACATAGGAAGTTGTGGAAGAGGTTTTACACTGTGGTAAGGGACAGATGTCACCAAAAGGTCATAGGTACAACACATCATGCAAAGGGTTTAGGCTAGGTACCCACAAATGTGGTGCAGAAAACGCAGAAATCCCTGTGCAGTTCCCACATCCCAATGGTGCGGTTTGCAATCCGCTGCAGGTTTCAAAACAAAAAGGTAATGACACCACAATAGTGGTACCTGCACCGGATCACATGGTCCAAAACAACCATGAATTGGGGTTGCAGTGTCTCCCCAAAACAGGTGCCTGTACTTTTTCCATTTCAAAATGAATAGGCTAAAAGCGCACTGAATCACATGTGAGTTGCACAGAAATGCAGTGAGATTCACATGCGAGTTATACTGCAAACCGGGGCTTAGTGCTGCATCATTACCTGGCTGCAACACTGCACAAAACAAATGCTGCAGTGTAAGTACAACACATAATCAATGTCTTAAACCTCTGCAGCAACACAAACTATCGCACCATCTTCATTGGAAGTTATGTGAGGTGTTTGAATTGTGGCACTGGATAAATTACACTACAAATAGCGCATAGGCACAACACATGCCATGGGTAGGGCTAAGTGCTGTAATATTTATGCAGACACAATGACTAACATAAAAGCCGTGCAGGAGACCCCTGCTGACAAACACTATGCTGCAACTGCCTGAACAGCGCAGCAATACTACAAAATTATTTTGCAGCCTGAGCTGTAAATAGATTATTCCTGAGATGATATCCAGCTATACAAGTACGCAAGCGCTCCGGAGCTCCATTATTTTAAATCACCTTATGACAATATCTTGCATTAAGCCCCCTGCTGCTGCATTACCAAACCTGAATGCCATGGTTGAAAAACTTCAATATATTGTTTTTTTTTTTTTTGTCTTTTTTTAATGACACATTATGAGGTCCAACCTCGAAACAGCCTAATGTATTGTAAACGCAATTGTAAAAAAGGTCTGCCTAAAAATCTCACATGGTATCAGACTGGAACAGGGTACTATTGGATATGTAAAAGGTTCGTTTAAAAAAAAAAACAAAAAAAAAAACGTCATATTTACCTCCTCTGTGCAGTTGGCTTTGCACAGTGGCCCGGTCCGCTTCTTCTGGGCGTTCTCGGCGGCGCTCCTGGCTCCTCCTGAGTGCCCTGTTGGAAAGCCGCTCTCCCTCAGGGCACTCGTGCGGGTGCACTCCCGTACCCTGCATCCATTGACACAGACAGCAGGACTCAGCCCCTCAAATCCTCCCCCTTGCTGTGACAGGTGATTTACATATCTAGTGCACTAGCCTAAGAGCCCTTGCACACTGGGGCGGTTTGCAGGCCCTATTGCGCTATTAGCGCCTGCAAACCGCCCCGAAAGTGCCGCTGCTTTCATTCCAGTGTGAAAGCCCCGAGGGCTTGCACACTGGAGCGATGCGCTGGCAGGACGGTAAGAAAAGTCCTGCCAGCAGCATCTTCGGAGCGGTGAAGGAGCGGAGTGTATACCGCTCCTTTACCGCTCCTGCCCATTGAAATCAATGGGACGGCGCGGCTATACCGCCGGCAATGCGCCTCTGCAGAGGCGCTTTGCGGTGGGATTTAACCCCTTCTCGGCCGCTAGCGGGGGGTAAA
The DNA here is from genome assembly GCA_037952835.1 of Lithobates septentrionalis. Classification (NCBI taxonomy): domain Eukaryota; kingdom Metazoa; phylum Chordata; class Amphibia; order Anura; family Ranidae; genus Lithobates; species Lithobates septentrionalis. The sequence continues at coordinate 464,339 of JBBDGP010003747.1, forward strand.
ACCGCCCCGCTAGCGGCCGCATACCGGCGGTAAAACGCCGCTAATAATAGCGGCGTTTTACCGCCGACGACGCCCCCCGCCCCAGTGTGCAAGGGCTCTTAGACATGCATTATTTAATTCCCTCCCCCACTCCTTTCTTCAGCGGCTCTGCAAGGATTGGATGTTCCACACCTCAGCATGATTTGGCATGCTGAAGTCATGTGGTTACTTTCCTGTCTTTTCACTGGATGTTAGAGATCATAGCAGAAGTTCAGTGTAAGAAATACACAGGAGAAAATGCATATTGACAAGGGGAGTGTAGAGGTGGGCGGGGAGTCTGACATCACGACTCCACCCACCGAGCTCCAGACAACAGACCCACCCACAGAATCTGCAGTTTTTCGGGTCTCATAACAGACAGAGGGGAGACATTTGACAGGTAAGGATACATGCAGGTAAGGATAGATGCAGGAGGCATGTATATCCTTATAGATAACCCCTATGGCAGTAGTTTAGAAAGGATGACATTGGGTTGACATCCACTTTAAGAAATCCCTTTGCATTTCTGGCTTTGGCCATCTTGAGTAAGGGCAGAGGATTTATGTAACATTTACTTCCTAGAATCCATCTGTGCTTTACTTAGGCATGCATGCAGGAGTGTACTAAACTGAGAAAACCCCTCCTACTCCTCCCCATCTGAAGACTCCTGGGATAGATGACATTTGCCTAGACAAGAAACCAGGAATGTACATAACTAATGTAAAAAAAAAAAAAAAGAAAAAGTTTAATGAATTTTGATTTGATATACTTTCCTATCAATTTAATAATGCTAGCAGCATGAGGATTAAACATAATCAATGTTGATTGGGAGAGCGAAACTCCACTTTAAATCTGCATGTCAGGCACTGGTAGAGAACCAAGAAGTGCTTGAAACCTATTGGATATGAGAAGAATCGGCTCAAGGATTGATGGATACATATTCATGACGAAGTCACAAAATGAATACATAAAACATTCTAATAGAAAACTGATCCCAATGTATGTAAATACACTAGCAAAACACACTGAAGAATGTGGTATAGTCAAATATAACACCACCAAGCTGCAATGTAATACTTGAAGTCAGGTGTGTGTATGAAAATATATATATATACACACTACCGTTCAAAAGTTTGGGGTCACATTGAAATGTCCTTATTTTTGAAGGAAAAGCACTGTACTTTTAAATGAAGCTAACTTTAAACTAGTCCTAACTTTAAACAAATATACTCTATACATTGCTAATGTGGTAAATGACTATTCTAACTGCAAATGTCTAGTTTTTGGTGCAATATCTACATAGGTGTATAGAGGCCCATTTCCAGCAACTATCACTCCAGTGTTCTAATGGTACAATGTGTTTGCTCATTGGCTCAGAAGGCTAATTGATGATTAGCAAACCCTTGTGCAATCATGTTCACACATCTAAAAACAGTCTAGCTCCTTCCAGAAGCTACAAAACTGACCTTCCTGTGAGCAGATTGAGTTTCTGGAGCATCACATTTGTGGGGTCAATTAAACGCTCAAAATGGCCAGAAAAAGAGAACTTTCATCTGAAACTCGACAGTCTATTCTTGTTCTTAGAAATGAAGGCTATTCCATGCGAGAAATTGTAAAGAAATTGAAGATTTCCTACAACGGTGTGTACTACTCCCTTCAGAGGACAGCACAAACAGGCTCTAACCAGAGTAGAAAAAGAAGTGGGAGGCCGCGTTGCACAACTAAGCAAGAAGATAAGCACATTAGAGTCTCTAGTTTGAGAAACAGACGCCTCACAGGTCCCCAACTGGCATCTTCATTAAATAGTACCCGCAAAACACCAGTGTCAACATCTACAGTGAAGAGGCGGCTGCGGGATTTTGGGCTTCAGGGCAGAGTGGCAAAGAAAAAGCCATATCTGAGACTGGCCAATAAAAGAAAAAGATTAAGATGGGCAAAAGAACACAGACATTGGACAGAGGAAGACTGGAAAAAAGTGTTGTGGACGGATGAATCCAAGTTTGAGGTGTTTGGATCACAAAGAAGAACGTTTGTGAGACGCAGAACAAATGAAAAGATGCTGGAAGAATGCCTGACGCCATCTGTTAAGCATGGTGGAGGTAATGTGATGGTCTGGGGTTGCTTTGGTGCTGGTAAGGTGGGAGCTTTGTACAGGGTAAAAGGGATTCTGAATAAGGAAGGCTATCACTCCATTTTGCAACACCATGCCATACCCAGTGGACAGCGCTTGATTGGAGCCAATTTCATCCTACAACAGGACAATGACCCTAAACACACCTCCAAATTGTGCAAGAACTATTTACAGCAGAAGCAGGCAGCTGGTATTCTATCGGTAATGGAGTGGCCAGCACAGTCACCAGATCTGAACCCCATTGAGCTGTTGTGGGAGCAGCTTGACCGTATGGTACGCCAGAAGTGCCCATCCAACCAATCCAACTTGTGGGAGCTGCTTCTAGAAGCGTGGGGTGCAATTTCTCCAGCTTACCTCAATAAATTAACAGCTAGAATGCCAAAGGTGTGCAATGCTGTAATTGCTGCAAAAGGAGGATTCTTTGATGAAAGCAAAGTTTGATGTAAAAACAATGTTATTTCAAATACAAATCATTATTTCTAACCTTGTCAATGTCTTGACTCTATTTTCTGTTCATTTCACAACGTATGGTGGTGAATAAGTGTGACTTTTCATGGAAAACACAAAATTGTTTGGGTGACCCCAAACTTTTGAACGGTAGTGTATATATATATATATATATATATATATATATATATATATATATATATATATATATAATCCAATATTTATAACCCAGTCGCTGGGTGGAAACCTGTAACCTGTGATAAATCTAAAGCAGGATACACACGGACTGAAAATTGGCCGCTACAGCAGGAACTGGACGAATTTCGCTTTTTGTGCACCCATCTGTTCAACAGAAGCATGTCTAATGACTGGCTTCTCCCCAATGGTCATGGTAAACCAGCATTTGATCATCACTTGCAGCCAATCGCTGCAGCCCTGATCTGTGGTATTCTGACAACGGGGATAATACAATACAGTAGCGTAGTGGAAAGGATCTCTGTGTCCTCTTTGCACGGGATCTGTGAGGGTTTTTTCATTCAACCTGAAAAAAAAAAAAACCCTCGAGTATACCGTGCTCAATTCCTGGAGAACGCCTAGAGGCCAACAGATAGTGAACAAATATTAAATACAGCAGCTGGATGCAATCCTGGAAACTTTCACTTCTGTCTCAGGGTGAAATACAGTAACAAACCTACTTAGCATCCTTATACCAAGGGAGATCATGGTACATTGGTCACACAGTGACGTAATGCCCTGAAAATGCAGTGGGGGGGGGGGGCCTGACCTCATCCTGCCTATGTTGGGGAACTCTTTTTAGCTTTTACAGCAGGTACGGCAAAGCTAAAGTCAATTTCTGATTTTGATCATGTGTCAGCCTTTTATGTGATTTAAGTTCAAAAAAGGTAAATGAAGTACAACACACAGAGAGGGTGCAAACACCTAGTGTGCATTATCACTTTAACAGCATGAGCCATAGGCTCTGAGGAAGTAGACTAGTTCCCCCGAAATGCGTAAGCTGGCACTGCCAGCCTTTCTCCAGCTGGAGTTGGAAAGCAGTTTTCCAGATTTTGTGCTTTGTGTATCTATATGCTTTCAGCTCACTTGGCTTGTGAGTATATTGTGTTTTCTTATACCCCTAATAAAGTGTTAAATATAATGTGCTAGGCGTCTGCGCCCTTTGTGCCGTATTGGATTTCGCCGATCGGAGAAGGGCTGTACCGCCATCTCTTTGCAGTCTGGGTTGCTGAATACTTTGAAATGTATGGTTCACATGATAGGTGCTTCCAACATTTCTGAGCACTCAAGTGTCTAGTTTGCATATCCTTTCCTTAAGGTAACTGAAGTACCCAACACCAGCAATGTCAGCTCCTCCTGCTGCTTCATGCCAACACCACAGAAGAACCCCCTAATGCATCATAGGATGTGTGTTTATTTTTCCTGATTCAGACATGCTTATGAATGAAAACTGAGCAGGCATGGCCCCAATGGACTTTTGTTTTTACTGGTTTCCACATGAGCATGTTGTCACAGTGTAAGTGCTTGCACAATTCAGTTTTTCTAAACCTTAACTGTGGCCAGCTTAGTTGCAAACATTGCTACAAGAAAAAAAAAAAAAAAGACTAATGCGCGCTAAAGAAATACTTATAAACCATCTGCCAAAACTTCAAACTACACAAATAAAAATCATAGATCAAGCCATACACATGCTTTGTTTAAAATCCAATCCTTTATTGGCAAGTTCACAGCAGAAACAGCGATAAACACTGGATAGCTGGCCACAAGCTGTAACCTGTTACTTGGATCCTAGGGTTGCTCCAGCTCATGCCACAGCATTGGGACAAATTCCTAATACTAGCTGGTTCACTTTTTACCAGTCTTAAAAATTGTCCAAGCTACATATGGAGAAAGACCAGCTGTACGGAGTATATAGCCTGCTGAGAACTGCAGGTTGCAGCACAACAAGGCAACATTCTGAGATATAGCAGCTCCCAACAGGCGTTAGAAAGCACTGTTGGGAGATTAAGGCAGGCCATACACGGAGCGAATTTCTTGCAACCACGATTCCCCCTCAACAGACAGCGCGGAATCTCTCCTGCTGAGCAATTGTCCTCTCCCGGTGGCGGGGGAAGCCAAACTCGCCAGGAGAAAAAAGTGATCATCGCTAGCGCCTATAGCAGCCGCTTGCGATAATCACAAACAAATCAAGCAGCCTGGTTGTACCCAAGTTGATCAACCTGGTACATTCAGCCTGCCCATTACCGGATCGAATCTCGGCCGGTTCCTGGCTAGGATTCAAACCGTGTATGACCGGTCTTTGATTAAAGCGCTAAATAAGCATCCCATCTCCGAAGTGTGCCACCTCAAACCAGGAGTGGCAGCTGGGGGCGATTTCCTGATCAAAAAGAATCAAGAATGCTACAGGCTGGAAAGACCCAAACCTGTGGTGGCCCTATTGGAATGCTTTCATGGCTTTCAGTAGCAAACCAAAATAGCAGACAAGTGCTAAAAAAAAAAAAAAAAAAAAAAAAAAAAAAAAAAAAATCTCATCCCAACCCATTTTTATCCAAGAAATGTTCCAGATATTTTGTATGTTGCACTTAATAAAGCCACTGTTCTGTTAGATTGCTTGGTGCATATTTTTAATTAGAAACAGATATATCTATAGATTATATATATTCTATTATAGATATAGATAGATATAGATATATATATAGATATATATCTATATCTATCTATATCTATCTCTCTATATATGAGATATTCTAGACTGTAAGCTATAATGAGCAGGGCCCTCTGATCCCTCCTGTGTTGATTTGTATTGTAAGTGTACTGTCTGCCCTCATGTTGTAAAGCGCTGCGCAAACTGTTGGCGCTATATAAATCCTGAAGGAGAAGAATTTTTTTTCTTTAATATATATATATATATATATATATATATATATATATATATATATATATATATATATTATATTTAATATTATATAATATATATTTGCAGAAACGCGTCCAATCACTAGGTTACATTTCAAGTTATCCTTCCTGCACAGCAGAGAGATATTCCTTCTGTCTGCTAGTCTACACAGCGAATCACTAGCGATGTATTGATCTCTCTCCTCCTTTTCCCATCTGTCCACAGCTGGCACTCTGCTGCAAGGCTCCCGGCAGTAACAAGGCGAACACGTCCTCACCTCTGGGCTCTCTCTCAATCAATAACCACATTTGCATCACAGATAGTCCAGCCTGTGCGAATGGCAGATGAGGCTGGGCTGCCTCCTTCATCCCATCCCCAGGAGGCGCTGCGATTTATCAGACACCTTGGTGTGGCCGGAGAAAGATATTGACCCCAAATCTTCCCACAGAGGATTCACACCATCAGTTCAGCTCAATTAGACAGAACGTCTCATTCCAGAAGGAGAAGAGGCTGTATTAACCTGTTCGAAGTTCTTAGCACCTTCAACATATAAAATGTATCTATAGATTTAGGGATGGCTGTCCATATACATATCTATACACACAAAACACATCTTGATAAAGTAAAAGATGTATAGATCTCCATTACTTGCCTTTAGACTGGCCTGTGGCCGTGAGGTCCCAGTAATCACTTCTCCCAGCGTCCTCGGGCCGTCTGCTGAAAAGAAGAAAAATAACAGATTACTACAAAAGAAAAAAAAAAAGAAAAACCCAACATAATACTCATTTGGAGCATCACTATGCAGTTTATAAGGCCAGAATATGCATAAACCTCAAGAGCCTTCCATAAATATAGACATGTCAATCAGTTTTAACATCACACATTACCCAGCATTAACGTGGCGACTGGTGACGTCTCGTGAATTACATATTAAGGTTTTCTCTCCGGCACTGTCACACCCTCCCTTCCACGGATTCTCTCCTACTACCAAGATATACTCAAACGGTTTCATATCACAAGGCAGTGTGTGGGATTGAAATAGATCGAAGGGGGAAAAAAAAATGCTTGCAGAAGTGTAAATCTGCCTATAGAAAAAAAAAAAAAAAAAATCTTACTATAGAAATTGTTTACAGGGGATAAAGCTCCCAGCAGCAGAGGAGTTAAGGCTTTTGATAGTGAATGCTAGCAGGTGAGGGCCATAAAACTTGCAGGAAAAACACCTGGATGGAATAAGGCGCAGAGATGAAGTGTGATCAGTGTTGGTTTGGGAGGAGGGGGGACTTTGCAAGGGGGAAATCAGCAATAAAAAAAAAAATGTTTTATTTGTCCACAGGTGTTTTATTTCCCTGCTAGGAGGAGAAGCTCAGCATGTTAAAAGTTCCATCGCCAAGAAATGCCGCAGATCAGCTTGGACGTAAAAGGTCAGCAAATCCCACAGAGACTGAGCTTCCAACACTAGCACAAAAAAAAAAAAAACACAGAAGAGAAAGCAAAGGATTAGATGCGACACCTTGAGGAGGATGCAGCTTCAAGGTGAATGTGGCACATGTGAAGCAAGATCATGGTGCTTTTCAGAGAAGACTAAAAGAAAAAACGTAGAAAATCAGTCCTATTCTTATTATGCTACCGCTGCCGAGTTGTCAGTGGTGGAAGATCAACTGGCTTTGCTCCATAGCAACCAGCGGTGGAAGATCAACCAGCTTTGCTCCATAGCAACCAGCGGTGGAAGATCAACCGGCTTTGCTCCATAGCAACCATTTAGATTCAAACCTTCAAATGGGGAAAATGACATTTGCAGAAGGGAAGTTTGAATCTGGTCAGTGAATGTGGAGGAACACCAGCAGGTCTTCCAATGAACGCCCTACGCCTTGGTCACGTGTGTCCACCCTACTGAGAAGCAAGTGCCATCAACTTCAGCAATTAACACGTAAGTGCAGCCCTAAATAAAAGCGTTTATGCATTACCACAGCTTGTACAGCTGATTAACATTAATGAGAATACCCCGTGCTCTCTATCATAGAGTATACAACATCGAACATTTCTTCGGGACTAACCGCTAATAAAAAGATGTTTAGTCTATTCCATCACAGGATTGCAGGTCGTCAAAAATGATAGAAGACCAGTTTACTTCTCCATAGTGGTGTCATTTCCTGGCTATTCTTTGATGCAGATGCTTTTTTCATTACAAATCGCCACAAAATTTTCATATGATCACAGAAATCAGGCAATCATCCTCTTCCATAAATAACCACCTGCGCTTAAAAACACCCCTTTAGCATTGGAAGGAATTTTCTACCACAAAAAAAAAGCAATGGTATACACTCCAAGAACATTAAGAAAACCTTTCTAAGGTATTAAAAATATAATTTAAAAAGTTTAACTCCAGGCAGAAAAAATAAATAAATAAAAAGTGATCCCTTCCAGCGGGGCTGTGCACAAACTTTGCAAGGACACATTCACATGGGGTGATCTAATCCAGTGGTCGCCAACTAATGGTCTGAGAACATTTTGGTGGTCCCCTGGGGTTATGCCACAAATCAACACTGTGGCAGATTTACACCCC